>DXKC01005755.1:0-10041 GCA_031170775.1 Cymbopogon citratus
AGCACGGGCTTCAACAAGCTTGGTGAGGGAATGAGAGGACAGAGGTGTCAGGTGTGATAGGTTTTAGCGGTGTAA
This sequence comes from Cymbopogon citratus, assembly GCA_031170775.1. Lineage (NCBI taxonomy): Eukaryota > Viridiplantae > Streptophyta > Magnoliopsida > Poales > Poaceae > Cymbopogon > Cymbopogon citratus. The sequence continues at coordinate 76 of DXKC01005755.1, forward strand.
TCACTACCGGTGATCATATCTTTGCCGACTGCCAAACTCGTTGCCGAGTGTTTTTTTTTTTCGGGCACTCGGCAAAGAAGTGCCAGACAGTCAACACTCGACAAAGATTCTGGCACTCGGCAAAGACTGCTCTTGGCTGAGTGCCAATACTCGGCAGAGAGCTTCTTTGCCGAGTGTCACGTTTGGCACTCGGCAAAGAAGGCTTCGCCGAGTGTCTTTTTCTTTGCACTAGGCAAAGAGATTTTTCAAAACACATTTTGAGGCATTAAATTAACTCAAATGAAAAAGCTTTCTACTATAAAATTGTATAACTTTTTTTAAGATGTATAAAGTTTATTTTGATCATTTCTTTATTTGACAAAGCCATAGTAACGTTATTCACAAAATCTACTTCTCTCGCATAAGTTTCATAGAACTACAAGAGAGATAAATAAAATTAGTGAACAATATTAGAACCACCACGTCGTATGAACAAATGACTAAACATCTAAAATAAAGTTTGTAGATCTTGAGAAGTTATGAAATGTTGTAGTTGAAAACTTTTTCATTTGAGTTTTTCTTGTCATGTCAAACTATATTTGAATTTCAATAATTTAAAATTCGAATTTTTAAACGATTTTGGATGGAAAAACACCCAACATAAAGTTTGTAGATCTCGAAAAGTTATAAAACTTTGTAGTTGAAAACTTTTTCATTTGAGTTAATCTTGTCATGCTAAACGACGTTTGAATTTTAAAAATTTAAAATTTGAATTCTTAAAACGACCTTGATGGAAAAACACCCAAAATAAAGTTTGTAGATCTCGAAAAGTTATGAAACATTATAGTTGAAAACTTTTTCATTTGAATCCATCTTGTCATACTAAACTACGTTTGAATTTGTTAAATTTAAAATTTAAATTTTATAAACGATCTCGGATGAAGAAACTTTCTAAACGGAAAGTGTAGATCTCGAAAAGTTATGAAACTTTGTAGTTGACAATTTTTATTTGAATCCATCTTGACTAAACTGTGTTTGAATTTGTCAAATTTGAAATTCAAATTTTATAAACGATCTCGGATGGAGAAACTTCCTAAATGAGAAGTGCAGATCTCGAAAAGTTATGAAACTTTGCAGTTAATAATTTAAATTAAAAAAATATAATAAATTTTTAATACATTTGAAATAATTCAGATACATCATTTTAGTATATATTTTAGAAAGTAATGCGGATACAGGTACTGGATATGGATTACTGCTACCCATTTTCCACAATTACTCCAGAAGTCTCCGATTTCTTCCACGATTAAAGTATAGTTATTATATCCGCCGGCTTCATTACAATTTTTTAAATGTATTAAAAACAATAAAATTATTATTATATAATACTTTTAATGCGGAAACTTCCATCCTGATCTCATACAACAGAAGTACATTTTGATGGACAATAGTGGTTAAATTTTAAATCATGACTAAATTTTTAAAATTTCGATTGCAGACATTCTACTATGACAAAATGTATTTTGGACCAAAGATAGTACTACTTTTGTCTCTGTAGCTGGTCCATTTCGTAGAGCTGTTAGGATCCTGTTCTTCCCTGTTTTCTGTTTGCTCATCTTTAATTTGATGCAGAAATTGCTTTGGTTGTCTAGTTTTTCATACCTAACAAAAAATTCAGACTTTCTGAAACCAAAAAATTATTACTCGATTAATTTTTTGTAAAATGTATTTTTTTCATTTGTATGTTGAAACTGGCAACCAATACAGCTAGCTAGCACTACTCATTGTTTATAGTATGCAATTACTAATTGAAGACTTCCTTTGAAACTCCACATTAATCCTCATGAGATATGCTAAGAAGTTCTCAAAAAATATAAAACACCCACCATAGGTTCATAGACCGTAATCATTATTGATATTACTAGCCACTGCATCTATTCTATGTTTTTAAAAAAATTATCTGCCGCTGTCATTATCAACATAGTCAATTAACCTGCTAAAGTTTGTTCTAGATTACCCATCTGCCATTATTAGAAATAACCTAAAGCAATCCCTTAATCTTCACATAAATTGCCCCCTAAATTTGTGTCTAATTATCCACCTTCGCAGTAAATAAACTAACCTCTAAAATCTGATCTAAATGCCCTATGTATGTCAAGGCAAAAAATATCACAAAGTACTTTGTATATGCTTCTAAATTACTCACTTCTTTCACTGCTAATAAAGAAAAAACTAATTTAAGATATACATACATGATGTGCCTTACCATGCAGACCATGTATACATATTTGCAAGAGGCGATAAGCTTATAGATTTCCATGCCAAATACATAGCTGCATCTTTAACTAAATACATATCAAACACACAGAGGCATGGTGAAAAGGCATACAATATGAATAAGAGGATGAAAAGGTACATAAATTAATTGGTAGCTAAAGTTTATCTCATCTGGATAAAAATTAGAAAGTTCCTATATGATTGTTGTGTTAGAATATGAACACTTGAGTGGGAAATTAATTAAATACATGTCAAACACGCATGGATATGCAATGCTAAGGGAACAACTATGAATTGGAATGAAAAAGTGTATATAGCAACTGGTAAACTAAACTGCATCACATCCATATAAAAATACTAATGTATTTGCATAAGTATTGTTTTAGAATATGAGCAACTAAGAGAGACCAAAGATAAGCAATTTTGGTTAGTTATGAGCCTAAAAGTTGTCCACAAATTTCTAAGACCTATATCTCTTAGTGCCCATGCAACAGCTTGGGTTGGTGGACTAGTGGGCAACAGTATGAGGTAGGTTCTTGCTACAATCTCTGAGATACCAATTTGGCCACAAAATTCTGTTGAGCTACATTTTCTAATGGATTGAAAATTTAACATTATGAAAGAATTTTCAATTTAAGTCTACACACATCACCTTTGTCCATCCAATATAAATGGTGACGGGAGAGTTGAACCAGCATTTTTTTGTCCATCCAATATAAATGGTGACGGGAGAGTTGAACAAGCATTTTTCCACTAGCTGGAATCTGTTATTTAATTTCTCTCATTGTTTCCTTTATGCTAGAATATGAACTCCCTTGTTCTTTATGTATTTATTTATTTAATATGTTGTCATCGGATCCGCCCTTATATATGGTTATTGCTAAAAACTTATATATGTATGCTATGTTTAAAATATTTGGTTGCGCACATCATTTGTTTACTTTACAGAAGATAGTGGTAGTGAAATTCAGATGCTTCTCTAATTCTAAATTGTGAATGCAGGTCAAGATGACCCCGGAGAAAGTCAGAGTAAGCATTGCCATGAGCCCTCCTGTACTTCTGATAGACTACTTCCGCGCAAAACCATTAAATGGGGCAGCAGTGGTGCGCGTTGAGGCACCCTCACTTATGAAGAACCATGTCCCCATTGACCTAGTCACACTTATCAATATTAACCAAAGCATGAGCTGGCCAGCGGCATCGCAAACAGAGATGCCATCTAAGTTGGATCTGCTGAAAAATGCCATGAAGTTCATAATAAGGCAGCTTGGTGATGACGACCGCCTTGCCATTATAGCATTCAATGATCAGGTCATCAAAGAGTACACCACTGGCATTTTAGAAATATCCGGCAGTGGTCGGATGGCTATTGAAAAAAAGGTCGATGGGCTTGTGGCTAAGGGTGACACTGCTTTTAAACCAAGCTTGGAGCATGCTGTGAAGGTATGTGGTGAACTTAACCTCTCCATTTGATTCCCAATATGAATTTATTTAGACTTGCGCATAAGAATTAAATACTTGCTCATAAACTACCACTCCTCAAACATTGGTGGAGCTTATGGTAAATAAAAAATACAATACAATAATTGATGTAATAAAATTATAACATCCTGCATACCAAAATCATTTAGGTCCTAACCCACTAGGACGGTCCACATATGCATTGCAACACATAGTACCCTGGCTGTACTTTAACGTGAAAGTGTTAACTAGCAAGTCGCCCTTGCAAATTGCTGGTCAAGCTATCTCTTTTTCATTTAACTTGCTTTTTGTTTCTCAAATATCATCCTATTTAGTTAAGTCCATATCCATGTCTTTCTATTTGATCTCCTTTAATTCAAAATAATCAATACATTTTAAAAGATTATTGAAGTTAAGTGTTAATGGTGATAAGAGTGGTGCAAAGTATAAATTCTTCTCTATACACCAATGTTGCCTAGGCCCTCAACTGCTCAATTCAACATGCACGCATCTGGTGATTGTAGATAAGTTTTGAACAAAACAGCAATAAATAAGACATTTGTTGCATACAAGGATTTAATCCTGGTTGCAGTACACCTTATATCAACAAGAAGATATGTTACCTGATTGCACCCTTACTACTCGAGCACTTGAGCGCTTAAGCACACAAAGTTCCAGAAGGATCATTTGGTAGTCCACAACAGGCCACCGATCCATCCGTAGGTATGGCTCAAGGTAGTGCTGCAAGTTGTTGAAGCGATGTTGAGTATCTTCAAGCAAGTGGGTGAGGTAATGGATCATTTGATCTTGAGCCACAACCAACTCCACCATGCACCTTTCACACGAGTTGAGGTCTATCAGATCAATCTCAAACTCAATCACATCTTTTTGCACACTTTGCTTGGAGAAGTGCCATGGCCTTGTAAGCCACCACTTGGATAGCCAACTCCACTGAAGTGCCCCTTGCAAAGAGGTACTGTGGCTCGGTCATTGCATCAGGAAGGCACATTAGGATGAACTTCATGGCTGTTTAGTCCACCATGCTTAGACAACGTATTTGGGTTGAAACTTTCACTTTATCTAGCATCTCATTATCGAACATGCCATGAATGGATGAGAACGATGCTCTAAATGTCATGTTTAAGCATGATTAAACATCATTATGTATTGGTGAATGTATTAGAAGTGGAGCACATAAGCTAAACATAGAGGTGCTAATGTAGGGATGATGTCTAGTCAAAGTCATACTAGAGGGACAACTGTCGGATTGGCCGAATGGGTTCGGTTAAGTTGTAGAGCCAGGTGCTCTAGAGGGTGGTGCGGTTAAAGTGGTCTGCTGCTATGGTGGAGGGGTGGAGTCAGATTGCCGGCGGTCATGGTCAGACCCATACGAAGGTCAATAAACTCATCCAAAAGCCCAATCTAACCCCTAGGAACCATTGTTCACACAATGTTAAGGGTCAATGTTCCACACTGTGGATAGTCTGTGGCTCGGCTGAGGCTAGCTGGCAACCAAGCCACCGGTGGATTGTCTGACAATTTTGAATGGGTTTTGTTCCTAGAACTTCCTAGTGAACTAGGCAATTAATTTTGGTAGGTACATTTGACATGCATAAGGGTTCTCAAGAACTAGGTTCTAATGGGGGTCTCGGGGGCTCATCTTACGTCGAATGAGAGAAAAATGGAGGGCTAAGGAACTCACCGGTAAGTCATGAGGTCAAACAAGGTGCTGTGGATTGGTGTAGAACATCGTTGGTTAAGCTTGCCTTGCTCTTGCTATTGAGGTGCTTGATGTAGACAGAAGTAGAGGAAGAAGAGCTTGAGGGCCTTCTTTCTCTAAGTCTTGGGGATGAAGGTGTAGGGGAGGAAGTGGAGAAGCTCCGCTTCCAACTTCGGCTTCCAACTCTGGTGATCCTCTGGAAAAACTAGAGTGATGCTGGATTTCAGTGATGGGTTCTTCTCTCTTTTCTTGTTGCTTAACTTGGGTGAGGGAGAGAGTGAGAGGGGGTACTGAGTGGGGGAGAGGAGCTGAAGTGTGTAGAGGGTCAGGCTGATGGGTAGGCCCCATGAAGGGGTAGTAGTGCAAGAGCTTTGTCCTGGCGACACGAAACCGGAATGGTGCTCACAGTCTGGCCGGAGGTGACACATGGTTAAATGACTGCGCCTAGGTTCAAGTGCCTATGTGGCAAGGCTGACTAAGTCATTCTGACTCAAGTCATCGAGTGCTGATATGGCTCTTTACCTGCAGGGCCCAGTTAGACCGAGTGATGTCCCGGACAGACCCATGAGCTAAAAACAGGGGTTTTCCTTAAGCTCAACTAATTTATTTGAACTAAACATGATTAGTGCTTAACAATGCACATGGTGCTACGATGAACATGGTTAAACAGGGGCCGTGACACTAGATTTAGATTAAATTCGTTAGTATGAAATTCTCTAACTTTTTTATATAACAACTAGCAGAGTGGCCTGCACAAATGCGTGTGCCAGTATGCCATTCAATTTTTATATAACTTAGCTTGCATCCTCATCACTCGTTTTTCCTCCCATATCCTGCTCTCAAATCAATGGTTTTGTAGTTAATTTTTTGTCACCAGAAGTAGTCGTTCCATCATTAGCAACCTGAACACTATGTCTTGCATTGTTGTTTGATCAATGCCATGACCTTGAGCTTTATATGGGATGTGCAATTGCTCATATATTCTGATACGTACTGATCACTCATATATCTCACTTTGCACAATGATGCATGGCTGTATTGATGTTCATTTTTGTTGGCGGATGTCATGGCTCTACCATCAATTCTATGGACTATGTGTCTCTTAGCTGCCTAGTTTACGTTATGACCTCGAGCTATATAAGAGCAGCCAAAGCTTGGTACAAGCTGCGACCAGTGTCCATGTCGATGTGAGAATTATATGAATCTATTTTCACTGGTATGTTGTGCCGATAATTACACCTCTCCCATCCTCCAAGAACAGTTCGTCCTTGAGCTGGAAGGTGGGGTAGGACTGGCAGATTTCGGTGACTAGTTCCCATGTCACCTGATCAGCTCCTAGGCCTTGGCAATGGATGAGGACATGCCAGATGCCATGGTGAAGCATATATAGCCTGACGGACACGGTCCGATGCTAGAAGTAGATGGCCATTCTCCAGTGGTGGCAGTGGTGGCAGGCAAGCGGCCGCAGGCTCCACGATGAGGAGTTCGTCCAAATCTCGGTGAGCAGCGGACATGTAGACACAACAACCAGCTAGGACTTGGAGACGTAGCAACCAGGCCATGAGGAGACCAACAACACGTCGGCCGTCAAGTGAGGCCCTAGTCGTTTGTGCTCTTTTTCTACATGATTGGTGTGATCGATTTGATATGAATTTAGTCTCAATTTGAAGTATCCTAAATGCTTCTTTACTTCCGCGCATGATTTGGCCAATTAGCATACACATGCAATCCACCATCCATTTTTATCCACCCGGCTTCTCCACCACTCATTTCTCAACCGTCACTCACTCCACCACTCGTTTCACATCACGCCAGCACGCCGAGAGCCCGCAAGGCCACCGTGCCTGTGCCGCCGGAGAGCGCACAGCCCTGCCGGAGGCCACGCCCACGCCGGCATGCCCATCACCACCGCCGCGCGACGCCCAGCGAGCTACTCCCCGCACCCGCGTGCGCGGCCGCGCCCCACTGCCACCACCCACGACATGGCCGCACCACCTCCCTGCCGAGCTCGCCGGCCATGGTGGGATCCGCCGCTGGCGGCCGCGAATCCGGCCCTAGTAGGCCTACTCCGGTGGCCGTCGGTGGGGGCATGGCCGCATCGGCACCGTTGTTGGAGTCGGAGAAGAGCCGTGCAAACTGCTGTGCCGAGGAGGTGTGCATGCCAAAGCTAGAAATCCTGCGCGCGCAGGCTTTAGCAAAGCCCATAGGGGTAAATATAAATATGAATCGTATTAGGATTATGATAGGAGGTGGTGGACAGATTTTTTGGGCAGCATGAAATTTTGGCTTTTTATAATTAGGTATAGATATAGATTAACTTATTTGTACCATATATTACAGCTCCTGGACGACCGAGCAGATAAGAAGCGTGCAGGCTTCATCGTTCTCATTTCGGATAGTCTAGACAGCCAGTTCAAATGGGGCGATGAGAGTATCGGCCCCACGGATCCCATCCGAGGCCTCCTCCGAAAGTACCCAGTCCACACCTTCGGTTTGGGCAAGGCTCACGACCCAAAGGCACTGCACTATATCGCTAACATATCCTACGGAATCTATTCCTCCATCACCGACAACCTCGAGAACAAGATCATGGAGGCATTCGCCGTCTGCTTAGCTGGGTTCAAGACAGTAGTAGCCGTCGATGCCTGCGTTGACATCAAGTCAAGCAGTTTACTGATAACAAAGATCGACTCTGGGGGTTACATACTCCGGGGGAGTACCGGAGGCATCTTGGTTGGCACACTCTATGCTGGGGAGGTGAAGGACTTCATTGTCTACTTTTCGTATCATACCGGGAGTTGGTCCGCGGGTTACCATACAACTTTGAATGGGATTGCTGCTAGTGTCACGTACAAGGAAGCGCCGGGCAGGCAGTCGACCGCCACTGACTCTTGCTCAGTGTCACTCCCAGTTCACGTGACCGACACTGCAACTCCTCCTGCAAACCCCTGCCCACCCTACCCTGTGGTCCTGCAGCAGATGGTCAGGTTCAAGGTGCTAGACTTGCTTATAAGCGTTCTGAAGGAATTCCTGGTCTTGATTGAGGAGGCTGCTGGTGCCGCCCATGGGAAGGAAGGAGGAGATGACCCGGTCTTGCAGGCCATCGCAGCGAGCTTGCTGGAGAGGAAGTGGAAAGAATTCAAGCAGTCCGAAGAATCCTGGAAAGAAGCCCCGAGGAACCTCCTTGACCTGGGAGGCATCGACAAGGACATCAACGCCATGGTGGGTATCCTGAAGCAGGGCTTGGGTGTTGGATGCATCCACTCATGGCTGTCGAGCTATCAGATGCAGCGCGCGACAACTACAGACTTGCCAGGAGCTCACATGGTTGCAACCGGCCAATTCCGCACGCCAGCTATGAACGCAATGGTGCTGAAGGCCCATAGGCAGCTGGCCAAGGAAGCATCTGCCCGAGATGCGGGGACGTCAATTGTCTGCAAGCGCGCCGTCGAGCTTCTGGATGGCGTCAACAAGCGATTCGACCTCTGGTGCAAGCTGGACCATGACTTGCCGCGCAGTAACCAACCGTTATCGCACCAGGAAGAAGGCCATGAGTCCCGCGACATCACCGCCATGCTACGTGGGGACATCAACCGAGCGAGGCAGCATCACATATACCTGGTACGTATGTACATGGATGCTGTATGGCTATACGCACCAACATCTATGGATCTGATTTAATTAAGGTCCCATTCTGTGTTTGTCTTGGATGCAGGTTGCCGATCACGCGATCAAGGAATGGCGCAGCTTCCTCACATCCGTGGAGAAGACGCATGGCCATGGGCTGGACAAGTAGGCGCATGACGAGGCCGCTGGCAGCCACCACAAGCCCCAGAACCCAGCGTGAGTGGTGTTGTGTCGATGCAGACTCAGACATAAACCATATAAATAAATAAATAAATAAATTTAATGAGCGAGAGGCCCTGACAGCAGTGCCTCCGACTCCCTCCGATCCTGAGAATAATATTTGTGGGTACTGTACTGTCCTCCTCATGGCCATTATATTGGTCATTTGACTTCCCGTGTGTTCACTACTGTTGTTATCTAATAATTACTAGTCCTGATCAGTTCCGGACTAAGCTGTAATGTATATTTTATTTTCTTTTTTATTAATAAATGACCATATGTATGCGTCACTCAACTCTGTTGTACGGTGCCATGCTGTATGGATGTGTTTTTGGACTAAATGCATACACTCCACGTTAAGGAAGCAAGAACAAGTGCCCAATATCAGAAGCAACTTTGATCTGCTTACCGGATGCTCTCTTGTTCTCACCGGATGCCTCGCCGGGCAAACCCCCTCTGTGGTATTGAGTTGGCAGCCAACGATCAAGAGATGCTCAGGTGCAAAACCGGATGCTCTCTTGTTCACCATGGATATAATGTAGCATATAGGAGTAGTGCTTCCCGAAATCTTTGTGCTGACCGATGGCTCTTATGTCCCGCAACTATCAATCGTTTTTCTTTCTTTTATTACTTTTCTAATAAAGCAGATAGATCAAATCAAATAGTTATAATATATATATATA
>DXKC01005756.1:0-11920 GCA_031170775.1 Cymbopogon citratus
GCAAAACATCTTATAATTTGATTAAGGAAACATCTTATAGTTTTTGCTAAATACAATATCGAACATACTATTAAGGAAAATTAATTAATAATGATCTTCCCATAAACATCATTGTTATTTATTCTTGATAGAAGTTTTTGTTGTTGAATGGGCACGTGCGTGCCGCACGTGCTTGTCCACTAGTATTATTAAATACCTTTATAGCCCACCCTGTAGCCTTTCTATTGTAGGTACCGCCGTAGACTCCCGTACACAGCCTGCTTGCAGCCGGGCATCGGCGTTTCTATTACTCTTGCTCTAAGACCCCCTCTCTGTCGAGGAGTTATTGCCCAGGACGAACTGCGGCAGGCAATCAAGGCAAAGGCCGGAAGCAGCGAAGCAAGCACAAAGCAATCCGCGAAGGTGATTCCAACACAGCTTTCCACCATGCCCAGGCCACACAACGCTTGCAGCACAACGCCCATCAGAATGGTCAGAGTTGATGACGTCGAGATCATAAATCATGCCGGTAAGATGGTAGGCCTCGCTGAATACTTCAGCTCCATCATCGGGGTTGCTGGCAACTCGGTGGACACCGACCTCAGTAGTCTGTATGTATGAGAGCAGGTCGCAGCCAAGCTCAAGCCTTGTCGCACCATTCACCGAGGCAGAAACCAAGGCAGCACTTCTGTCCATGAACCGGAACAGTGCGTCAGTGCCCCGGGGCCTGATGGTCTTGGGCCGGCCTTCTACAAGGCGACATGGACAATAGTTAAAGTACAGATAATGCAATTCAAGGCGGCATTCCATCATAGTGAAGCGCAGCTTCACTGTCTCAACCGCTCAAATACGGTTCTCATCCCAAAGAAATCAAGCGTTGACTGCGCTGTTGATGTCAATGCCTTCAGGCCAATCTGTCTTCAGAACTGCAGTCTGAAGATCCTATCGAAGGTGCTCACAATGAGGCTACAGGAGGACATCCCGAAACTCATTGATCTCAAGCAGACAGGTTTCATCAAGGAAGCGGTCGATTGCTGATACATTGTTTATGCCGCTGAGCTGATTCAGCTGTGCCACAAAAGGAGGAAGTCGGATGTTGTGCACTTGTGCTTAAGCTGGATTTTGCAAAGGCATTTGACATTGTAAACTGGGATGTTCAGAGTGATGATGGCCAGGGGTTTCAGTGAGGTTTGGATCATCAGCTGGATACAATACTCATCACCTCAAGATCACCTGTACCAGTCAATGGCTGCCCAGGTCCCTGGATTAACGGCCGATGGGGACTGCGCTAGGGGGACCTGATCTCCCCCTACCTATTCCTCCTAGCTGCTCTGCTGAAACCCTGCAATGTATGATCAGAGCTTTCCCAGGAATCCAACACCCTACTGAAGAGGGCTTGCCATGTGCTGAATATGCTGTGACACTCTGATCGTGACTCCTTTGGTGTGGCTCTGCTCAAAGGCATCCTGAACACTTCTGCGGCATTTTCAAGCTTACACATCAACTACGACAAGCACTCTGGTGCCTATCCTATCCACATGGATGAGTCCACGACAAAACATAAGTGTACAAATCATGGGTTGCAAAAGACAAGGGTTTTCTCAGCCGTATCTGGGATTACCGCTATCAGTGCACAAGCTGCCTCTATCAGCCTACATCCAGAAGACCGACAGATAGCTCATGGAAGAGCAGTACTTGTCAATTCAGTGCTAGATAGCAAACTTGTATACTTCATGAGCTCAATTCAGTTACCGCCGTGGGTGATTCACCAAATGGACAGGAGGAGAAGAGCTTTCCTGTGGCCGGAGGACATTAATAGAAAGGCCTCGTCGCGTGGACATCGGTCTGCGGGCCGAAAGACCTCGGTGGGCTGGGAATCAAAGATATGGGCACTCAAAACAGCTGCCTACTGCTGAAACTAATCCAAAAACTGCACTGCCCAAATTCTTCGGCCTGGGCACAATGGGTGCGCGGACGTGCCTCTGTCTCCACTCGGGAAGGGGGTATCCATAGTGAGCATTGGGAAGTGCTGCAACGGTGCAGCTTGGCGATGGTCCTTCATGCTCTTTCTGGCTCGACATTTGGCACGGTGATGATGCTAGCCGAATGCCGATATGCTCCCAGCGCTTTTCAGCCACTGCACAAATAAAGATGCCACTGTCAGTGAAGTGATTGCCTCTGGAATGCAACAAAGCCTCATGCCAAGACTGTCGTCAACGGCACACCGGGAGCTTGAACAAGTTCAGCAGGTCATCGATGCAATCAGTCTGCTCCACACAACAGATAGACGGTCCTCAAGCAAAGGCAGCTTGGGCCTGGACAGAGGTGCAATCTACCACCTTCTGAAATCCCAGGGACAACCAAACGATGAGAGGGCTTCCTTCATTTGGAACAATTCAGCACCACCAAGAGTGCAGATGTTCATGTGGTTGCTGGTGAAAGGCCGCATCTCGTGCCACACAGGAAGCATGTGCTACAAGACGCTATATGCGAGATTTGTCATCAAGAAGATGAGACACCGGAGCACATAATCAACGGGTGCACCTTGGGCAAACTATTCTGGGAAAAAATCGGCATGACTAACATGCTGGGTATGAGCACTTAGGCCTTCCACACACTACGCCACCCCAGGGTTGCCGGGCAGGAGTTTTCAGCTTTCATTGCCCTTTCGCTGTGGAAGGAGCGAAACGCCAAAGTTGAAATGAAACTGTGACCATCTCACATGTCTTCGGAGCATGCAAAACGGCAGCGGAAGAATGGCATTTAAGGCTACCAAGGAGGAGGAAAAAGTTTGCAGATCAGTGGTGCCAATTTTTTTAGTCCGTAAGACGTCGATAGCTTTTCTTAAAATTTTATTTCCAGCTTAACATCACCAACTGAGTGATGATGATGTAAAGCCAATGTATTGAAACATTTCTAAGGGCATGTACAGCCAACAGACGAGGGGTCGTCTGTAAACACCTCGAATCCATCATACAGACAGGTAGAAGCACAGTTGATACAACCCATAGACAGTGAGTCGTCTGCAAGCAGTTTAATGCTTCATATATAGCAAAAGATCAATTATGAATAGTATTCTATGGACCATTGTGTTGCTGTTTTGGTTGAAGATATGTGTTCCGTTGCCAAGCAAAAGTATCTGAATTAGTACGAAGATGCAAAAGAGCTCTCTGAATCCAATCCAACATTACCTGAATGATACATGCACGGCACAACAGAATTAGTACAAATCTTGATTCATCTATGGGCCTATTTGTCCAAAAAGAGAATTGCAGCTCGGCCACTCTGCCAAGGATGCGAGAACGGCACCGCCCATCGCTCCATCGGAGCTCAGCAGGTCGGACGCGAGGGCTCGTCGCGCTGGAGCAGCAGCAACGCGCCAACGCTGCCTTGCCCAACGCGGCAGCCGAGGTCGCTGCCACTGGAGGAGGCCGCTGCGACGTGCCGAGGGAAATCTTCACCGCCGCCCGGGAAATTTCCACGCCGCAGCCTCGGCGATGATTTTGGCGCACATCTTTGCCGCAGCCGGATCCATGTTTCGGGTGCTTGTAGACGACGGACGACCACGTACAGCGCAGCGTCGGGCGTCGACTTACGCCTGGGAGCACGAGCCGTCGTCGTCGTCTCGCGAGACGACGACCTCGTCTCGATTCCCGTTCGCGAGGGGGCTGTTTGCAAATGTATCGGCTTACAGACGGCTCGACGAGACGCGCTGTACGTGCCCTAAGGGGCCGTTTTGGGACATCATCTATCTATCCATCTATCTATCTATCTATTAAAAGAGCTTAAGAATTGGGAGGCACCCGCAACATATCTCTACCGTCCGATGGGACTAGATCTTCCATCCAAACGGACCTTAGTACCCTGACAGCGTGTTTCGCTTTCCTCCTTCCCGTCCTCCGCTGCGAGCCGTGGGAGAGGGTCGGGCCGTGATTCTCCCGAGGTGTCGCGACTCCTCGCGCGTGCAAGAGAGGGGAAGGGCTGAGGAACGCGTCGCTCCTTGCGTACCCACCCCGCACGCCACAGTTTCTCGTTTCTTTCTCCTTCCGATGCGTTGCGCTGCCCGCGGCGCCCATCATAACCGCCAAATCGCTCCATCTAGGCTGCGGCACCACCGGCAAAAAGGATCACCCTCGAATACGTCCTCGAAGACAACGCCGTCGACACCACGCTGTTGGGGATCGCCGGTAATGGATCTCCCTCAAACAGAAGTTCCATACGTGTGTAGGTGCATGCATATACAGACGCCCTCCACGAAAGCTGCTGCGGCACCACCGGCAAAGGATCTCCGACTCCATCGAATACAGTTCCGTACGTGCATCCGTGCCATGCATATACACATATATCTTGGCCATCCTTGCATGATGTTGCTTGTGTCAGATTGCATCTTCAGTTCCCGTCGCGGCCGCGTTAGCTGGTTGAAGGCGCCGAGCAAGTAACATGGTCCCTCGACGACGCGCTTTTGTGCGGCACCGCTGCCAGAGTAGCCCTCGACGAAGACCGTCGACGAGGCGCTGCGGCGTGCGCCTGTCGAACCGCCGGCAAAGGATCGGCCTCGACGACGTGTTGCGGCGGCATCCCGAAAGAAAAAGTGTAGTCATCACCTGCTTTAGCCGCAAGCATATATGCGATGCTGAGTGCTGCCTGTGTTTGCTTTCCCAAAGTTTAATTTGCTTGAATACTAAAACTATTTTTGTTTCATCATCAAGAGATAACTGCCGAATCTAATGATGCAAAGTATATAATCCGTCGACGGTTTGGCTATTGCACTGTACTGATCTTGATTTGTCCTAGACTCCTAGCGTGGATCTGATTGATTAGTTTAATTGGTCAACTTCATTATTGGTTAGTTTTAGTGAACTTTGATACTCTTTACTTCCTGTAAAATTTTTCTCCCTTCCAATTTATCGCTTTCAGTGTTGATCTTTATTGACATCAGTTAGGTGCTGTGAGTCACCTAACTTTGTTCAAGTCAGTTCTAGATTTGCATGTGTGGTCTCCAGGCTTGAGCATTGTTACTAAATATAACTTGCTGTATTGATCTTATTCAATTAAGTTTATGAGTCAAATTTTGTAGGTGCTAATTGCGTTTTCATCATGGCCACATTATTGTCTGACAAGTGGAATCAATAAAAGATGGTTCAAATGATACAAGATATTGGATTTCAGCAATGTTCCAATGGTGATAAGTTTCATTCAGACGGCTCCCAAGCATTGCAGAAAACAGGCTTTATATGGTCTATATATTTGTTTTTCTTTTAGGTATGAGACTTCTTTGTGTACTTATACTTATTGGATTTATAAGTTTAGAAAAATATATATTTTCTACTTAAATTCGAAACAAATTTGAATGACAAATGTTTGTCTAAGTTGTAATTTAGTCATAAACAAATCTTACCTTGTGCCTTTCCAAATTTTTATGACAATAGTCGATGACAAAAGTAATTAATGAAATATAATTGTCATAATTAAAAACATTATGAAAAGTAATGGCCTTGGCAGTATGAGGACACACATGTAAGTTATGTTATAACTGAAAAAGAAAAAAATGTGCCGTCGTATTGCAAAGATCAATTATCGATCCCTACCCTCTATAGCTTAGCAGGAAACGGACAAACCATTGAGCTACATTTCTAATGTTGTCAGATCACTGATTTACTTTTATTTGATCTTGTTTCTGTCGCCGGGAGACATAGCCCGACGCGAATCCAATGTTCACGATACCTGATCCGACACAGCTTAGGCAACGGCGGAAGAAAAGAAGTGGCAGACGGACTTCGGAACAACTTTGGAGGAGAGACAGACTGAAAAATATTGGCAGAATTTTTTTTGCTTTATAATTAGGTATGGATTCTGAAAGAATTTTGTTAGACACGTGTGTGCCGCACGTGCATGTCCACTAGTATATACAAAATATTCTGGTTTGGCCGATGTGATTCAGAAGAGATGTCTGCCATCTAGCTAAATACATGTCGCATTTGGCAATCTGCGGAGTAAAGGCAGATAACTTGAGTTTAATGTAGTGGACAGCGGCAGCCCCAAGTAGGTCTGGGGAAAGAACCAAGAGCATTGATACAAACTGTGGCAGTGGTCTCATTCATATGTATTGGGACAGCTGTGCTTTTTGAATAATTAATCAACAGGCCTGTTGACACTAGCAAATTGATCTAAAACTTCTCTGAGGATCTGTATATCAGCAAGTTCTCCCTTGACCAGAAGCAATGTATCATCAGCATAATGTAGCAATAGGCAACTGACAGCAGAGACTAGTGGGTGTATGTTTGTCTGATTACAACTTGGAGCTCATCAGCAATCAGGATGAAGACATAAGGTGAGATGGGGTTGCCTTGCCTTAGGCCTCGGCCACAGTCGTTAATCCATGGACTCGGGAGCACTGCAGAGCGAGAGGACTGCAAGGTTCGACTGATGCATCCAGGTTGAGGCATCACCACCTCCAAGGCTTCCCAATTTGCCGTATCAAAAGCTTTCAGCGAACCATTTAGAATCAGCATTCATTCGTACACATTTACTAAAGAAACCAAGCGATGCGAGCATTGTAACCTTTCACTACAAAAATTCGATTTGACCAAACAGGCGCCGAAGGTGGGTGGCAGAGGAGCAACGCCGACGGTGGGTGGGCAGAGTAGCAGCGCCGGAGGCGGAGTCGTCGAGCGTCTCTTCGGGCTGGATGGGAGCCTGGAGGTGGTACTGGATCCTTCGGACCTTCCACCTCCCAACTCCGAAAGGAGACATCCGAGCTGCTGCAGTTATTCGCCTAAATTATCATAGTTGTTTATTTGCCTCCCTAATAAAATGTACGCAATGCGAGATCGATCATCAGTGTCATATTTGACAACACAAACGACTTGGGAATAGGGACTACTAGCAAACAGCGACAAGAGTGAGCCCAACATGCAATTCTCACCAACACAGGGACAACAGCAGAGGAGCCACAATCACAGCATTCTCATGAGATATATTCAAAACTTGGGCTGGGAAGGATCCAGCAGGCATAAACGTATGGTATGAAATGTAAAACTAGAGTGTTAACCACCATCTTGGAACTATACACAGTGCTAACAGTGTAAAACTAGCATATCCAGCAGGCTTCGTTCTAAAAAACTTGGGCTGGGAAGGATCCAGCAGGCATATCCGAATGGTATGAAATGTAACACCATCTTGGAACTATACACAGTGCTAACAGAGTGTAAAACTGACATATCCAGCAGGTTTCGTTCTAAGAAAGAACACCATCAGAGGAGCCTCCAAACAGCAGAAGACCGGCATTAGAAGAGCCTCGCAATCAGAAGAAACAGCATGAGAGCAAACACCAACAGCTTAGCCTCAGAAGTCAGCAGGAACAGCAAAAGAGATGTCAAAGCTAATCCTGCAATCACATGACACTTGAGTTAGATATATACAGCAACAGGCATAAATATATAAGATGCAACAGGCAAGTTGCATGAAAACGTTGACATCCTAGGCACAACAGTGGACTATACCTTCCTACTGCCTGGAGCTGACCACCATGAAGTTGTCCAGATCTTCATTAACTCAATCTCACTCAGCATTTTCTCAGCATAACTCTGCATCTTCTTTGCCTCAGCTTTCATCCTCTTGGCCTCAGCCTTGATCCTCTCAGCCTCAACCTTGATCCTCTCCGCGTCGGCTTTGATACGCTCTGCCTCAGCCTTTATCCCCTCTGCCTCAGCCTTTATCCCCTCTGCCTCAGCCTTTATCCTCTCTGCCTCAGCCTTCATCCTCTCTGCCTCAGCCTTCATCCTCTCTGCCTCAGCCTTCATACACTCAGCATCAGCCTTCATACTCTCAGCAACTTTGCTCGCAGCAGACAACAACTTTGCTATTTCAGCGCACACTTTGTCAACCACTTTGTCAGCCATATTCCCACGACGAACATTATCTACTTCTGCCTTCGTTACTTCTGTCTCTGCTGGATCTGTCTCTTTTTCTCTTGAGGCTTCAGTAGCAGCAACACCTGTGAGGGCTCCCACCACAACTTTCCATAGGTTATTGGCAAGCGTCTCAATCAAACCAACTGCGGAGGAGATTGCAGCAACCTCAAGCTGCCGCCTTGTTCTACAAACAGGAAGGCAAAAAATTAAGTTTGTTATGTCATTAACATCTTAGTCATGTAGTTCATCGATCCAAAGATTCAATTACCTTTTAGGCAACTGAGCCCATTTACTGGTAACAAAGCTCCGAAGGTTTAGCATCTTCGCCTGACAAAACTCCTACAAGGAAAGAAGGAACAACATACAAATCAAACTAAGCATAAAAGAATATAAGAATTTGATGACAGATGGACAAACCAAACTAAGCAAAATTTCATTAGATTGCAGCTCCATACAGACTGTACAAGCAAGACAACTAGCATGGGTAAGAGTTCACAACATGCTAGGTTTTAACAGTTGACAGAAAATAAATGGACAGATAGGAGGGAAAACCCAAACTAAGCAGAAATTCATTACCCTTGCAGTTCCATACGGACTGTACAAGAACTACAACTAACATGGGTAAGAGTTCACCGCATGCTAGGTTTTAACATGACAACAAATAAATGGACAGATAGGCAGAAAAAACCAAACTAGGCAAAATTTGATTATACTACACAGTTTCATATGGACTCGTACATACACTGGCAACTACAGAGGCAAGAGTTCACAACACGATATATTTCACAATGACAGAAAATAAATAGGCAGAAAGAGACAGGATAAAAAACCAAGGTAGTCAAAATTTGATTACACTGACCTTCATTGGCTTGGATGAATACTTCAATGACTGAGAGAGCATGTGGGGCTGCATGCTATGAGGTAATGGACCAGATGAAGACTGCAAATAAGTTAGAAAGAAGTTGAAATGTTAGACTACAAAGAACAGGTAATCCCTAGTCTAATAATGATGTACGGCAGTTTTCTTTTATCCGGTTGAAAAAGGATACAGACACGACCATAAACACAACCAATAATTAACAAATAGAAGAACCTTAAGCTACTCAAGTGATACATCATCTGAGCAAATGGATCAATTTCAAACCCTCCAAACAATCAACAGGAGCAAATGGATCAAGCTTTCATTTCTTACATGATTTACATCAACAAGCACTTGTTCTAGCAAATCGGGCACTAAACACAGCAAAATGAAACTAAAACCAAAATCATGGCCCAAAATATCACAAGATTCACTAAATACACATCACATATAATCGGTATCAACCTAGAAATGGACAGATAGGTTACAGCATGGTATGTTTCACAACGATTGCAAACAAATGGACAGGATGAAAAACCCAAACTAAGAAAAATTTGATTACACGGACTTGATTGGCCTGGAAGAATACTATTGACACCTGAAAGAGGTGGTGCACCTTCGCAAGAGAGGCGGGCCTGGATGAGAAACCATAGTACCTCCTGATAAACTGAGCATGGGGAATTCCATATCCATGGATGGAAGACTGAGAGAAAGTTAAATAGAGATGCATCAGATTTAAGACTTGATCGAATTGGAAGAATACTTTTGACACCGGAAAGTGGTGGTGTACCTTGATGTCTAGAGAGGCAGGGCTTGATGCGAAAGCATAGGACCTCCTGGTAACCTGAGCCTGGGGAATCCCATATCCATGGATAAAGGACTGAGAGAAAGTTATATAGAGATGCATCAGATTTAAGACTTCATCGAATTGGAATTGGAAGAATTCTTTTGACAGCGGTAAGTGGTGGTGTACCTTGATGCCTAGAGAGGCAGGGCTTGATGCGAAAGCACGAGACCTCCTGATAAGATGGGCTGGTTTAACTCCATATCCATAGATACCAGACTGAAAAGTCATACAGAGATGCATCAGATTAAGATGACAAACCGTAAGCAGATAAAAACTAGGTCTAACAGAACAATTTGGTACAATGTCACACCTCAATTCCTCCATGTTGATTCGTCCACCAAATAAAAAATCAATTATGAATCCCAGATTCAGATTCGAATCAAATTTAAAGTCCAGATTCGAATCATATTATGAACTAACAGAACATGACCGAGAACATGAGGCCGTCAATCGTGAGAACCACAATAACCCTAGAACATGAGCCATCAACCGATTCAGTTGGATCAGAACGAAAACCCTAGAGCAGAACTAGATCATGAGCCATCAAACCAATTCATTCAGTGATCAGATCGAAAACCCTAGAGGTAACAGAAGATGCGTCCGATTCAGTTGGATCACCTAGAACTACTGGATCAGATCGAAAACCCTAGAACTACCAGAACATGAATGTTTCGACCGGATCCAAATTCGCCAGATCAATCAGATCATACGAAAACCCATAGGGACGACAAGTAAGAAAGGCGAATGGGAGTTCACTGACCTGGCGCACCACGTACTTACACGCAGCCGCCATGGCCGGGAGAGCTCGATCTGCGGAAGGCGACGGACGGTGAATCGAGGGAATGAAGGGGGAGGGGAACTGGGGGAGGCGGGGAGGCGGCTGCTGCTGTCCCCTCGAACGGGAGGTCTCCGTATATAAATGAAAATGATGATGCCTGGCGCCTGGCGGTCGACAAAGAGCGCGCGGAGGGCAGTCACAAAAAAAAAAAGAGCGCGCGGAGGGCTCGACAGGACAGCCCGTCGAGAGCACGGAGGCCCGGCCCAAATTGCACATTGTATATTCCCTTCTCTAGTTTTTGCATATTTCCTTTGGAAAATCCTCTCAAAAAAATTCCTTTGGAAAAAGTCCTGTTTTCACCCTCAATTTATGTGAAAGTCTACTTTTTCTCTTGAATCCTAAAACCAGGAAAATCGACTCCTCAATTTTTAAAACAGTACGCTTTACCTTCTTGGAGCGGTTTTTATCTTTTTCATTTTTTATTTATTTCGGACAAATGTTTAAAAATCTCCCACACACAAATAAAAAAAAACAAAGAGTGGACACCTTTTTGGTGCGACATTCTACAGTGGGCCCATCGTCCTGCCCCTGCGATTCTTGCGACATATCCTTTCCTTTCGTGCGACAAAATTAAAACGAAGGAAAGTCAGCTGCGTCCCACGTCAATTAAAAGGAATGAAAGAACCTCGCTCCCGTAATAATTGGTTCTGCCTAATGCGAACGTAAATCTCTCCTCCTGCGTCCATCAAAGGAAAGAAACCTTTGACTCCTTCCCGGCACTCTACTCGCGTCGTCAATCACGCACCCGAGGCACGCCTCAAATCAGCTCGCGATCCCTCTCTCTGTATCTCGCCCACGCCGCCGCCTCCTCACCCGCTTGGCCTCTTGACGTTCGTCATTCACGCATCAGGGGAAAGGAAGGGAAGAGAAGTGGTTGCACGTTGCACGGCAGGCACGTGAATCGAGCACGACATCTGCGTCGCCTGGGCACAGGCCACGTCGGCGTCCTGCGCTCGATTACTCGCCGCGGTGGCCGGCGTGCGGCGGCGTTGCCGGCCGCCGTCATCCGCGCTGTCCGACCAAATCCATCCCGTTCTGCCTACCTCCAGGTCGCTCAAAAACATGGCCTTCTCAAATTGATCGATAGTTTGCGGTATTCTTGTTCTTCCGTGATAAGTTCTGTTGGTGATATTGCGTGACAGCGGTACGGCTCAGATCTAATGCCCTTTGGCCTCCATCGTATACCTACTCTTGCTTCCATTTAGTATCTAACTTAAATGTCTGTACATTTGGTTGTTTTTCTTAGTGCCAAATTTACGTACTTAGTAAGACTTCTGATTGTCCTTGTTTTGGGTAATTGAAATATGGGACAGTTCTAGGCAAGGAGAAGTTGAACCAATATTCATGGTTTGTGGTACCATTTTCTCGAAGGCCATTTTCTTGAAGGCGATTGAGTGGAGCTTTTCCTTTTGGAATTTTGGAGAATAGAAATAAACTTTTGGTTGCAGATTTCCTGTGATAATCGAAACCATAACTCAAGCATG
>DXKC01005762.1:0-14460 GCA_031170775.1 Cymbopogon citratus
GGGTTGATAGATGCTTAGAACATAAATTCTACTCGTCCACTTTATATGCATGGCTAAATTGTTTTTATTCTCACTACCTCCTGCATGGCAGCACTGATGGGTGAGCTAGCCGCACCACAATAGCTTTATATGCCTGCTAAAATATGTTTTTATGCATCTTCTTTATATGCTTTGTGTGGAGAGGAGGGGATTGAAATACACTTGAAGTTCCTATTTTCACAGCATGCATACAAAAGCTTCTATGCATACCTGAATCATCTATGTTCTTTTAATATGCTTGTGTGTACAGGTTTCTATGCATGTCTAAACTGTAACTTGTTATGTTTTCTTTAATAAAATTGTATGCATGTTTGGGCAGTTATCTATGTGCTGCCGCACAATTATATATGCGCATGGTTAGAGTACAATTATGGTCCTCATGTTTTTGTGATTCAAGCTTGTTCAAATTATTTTTGCTTGTATGGATAAGTTTCTATGCTAGTAGATGGGGCTCTCTATGCACTGCAATCAGGTCTATGTGGTTGTGATTTTAATGCTTCATGTGTAATAGTTTCTATGCTCCTCCATCTTATTTATTATGCACTGTGAGAATGGTACCTATGCTAGTCTGAGGCACTGCAATATGCATTAGTGGTGTGCTATGAAATTAAAATTTGTATGCATTGTTTCTATGCGGTCGAATCTGAGTTTCTGTGCATTTCCTTGATATGATATGCAATGAATAGGTTTCACAGCATGCATACAGAAGCTTCTACACATACATTAAGCTTCTATATTCTTTTAATATGCTTGTGTAGTGCCTAATGTCATGTTTTATGCTGCTTGATTCATTGTCTTGTTTGTTGATTTTGTTTTCGTTATGTTTGTGTGTATAAGTTTTTATGCACGGCTAAACCATAACACTATTATGTTTCTGTGTCATTTTTTCTTACAGTGCCCATAGAAGCTTATTCGAATTTTGTGGCAGCGGATATGCATGGTGGCCTAGCCCTGCAGGAGACGGTGACGCCGGCCATGCGGTTGGGCAGCTGCGAAGTCGGCCATGCGGATTGCGGCGCTCCTTCCTCGCTACAGGCAACGACTCTCCTACCCATTCTGCAACATCTCCAGCATCGGCAGCGACAATATTGTCTCGGTTGTATGTGTTCTACAATAAATTTGTATGCATTGTTTCAACAGTTATCAATGCATTGTCAGAGCACACAATGTGACATGTTATTTGATTGATTTTGTGTGAATAGCTTGTATACTCCCTTTGACATGTTATTGGCCTGCTCAAATTATTTATTTTCTGAGCTCTAGTGGTACATTTTGTTTATTAATTAAGACGCATGAAAAACTATCGATCTACGAGTAGTTCAATATGAAATTTGTTTTCCCTATATTTTTTATGCATACCATGATAGCTTGTATGCTTCCTATGATGTGTTATCTATGCACTGTTAGAGCAGTTCACTATGCATTGTTTGTGCTATTATATATGCAGTGACGCACAATTATATCCCACCATGTTTGTATTCCCTCTTCCTGTGATGTGTTATCTATGCACTGTTTGAGCAGTTCTCTACGCTTTGTTTGAGCTGTTATATATGCACTGTCACACAATTTATATCCCACCTTGTGTTTGTCCATTGCTTTTTCATTATCACCATTCCACTCTAGGACAATCAAATCATTGTTTTGATCTTGTAGGAACTGGAGCAACAAGAACAAGAGGATGATCTTGTAGGAGCTGGAGCAACAAGAACAAGAGGATGGAGAGACAAATGATGATTCGATCTTGTAGAAACAGGAGCAGCAAGAACAAGAGGATGGAGGGACAGACCGGATGCATAGAAATTGAAATCTTATTTCTTGGAGGATGCATAAAAATTAAAATTTTCATTTCTGGATGTTGTATATGGACGCTTGCATGCTCCACCCATGTAACTTTTTATGCTTTTGTGTGGAATGTGTAAGTTTCTAAGGCTAAACTGTATGTATGAATTGTATATGCGTTGTCATAACAAATTTTATACATCGTTGGCCAGTTATTTCTGCACTGCCACATAATAATATACATGATTAGAGCACTCCTTTATGCATTGTTAGAACATTTTGACCTATACTTGGGAAACATGATGTCAGTGGAAGTAATCTCGTGGAAAGCCTTGTTAAAATATGCATCTCGTATTGGTAACACATTCAATTTTTATTCATTCAACCATGAATTTTACATGGATCTTGACTGTAATTTTTATGCGTTGGTAACAAAAACTTTTTATATGCGTCTTGAGGAGTGATTATATGCATTCACTCTGCCATCATCTGCCATGATTTAAATTTTAAACTTTGGAGGACAAGGTCGTTTCCATCTGTTTTTGCTTGTGGTCCCCATGTTTATGCGCTGTTACCATTGTTATTATACAGCCCCATATTGGGAAGCATGGTGTTTGGGAGTCAAATCAAAGTTGTCATTGAGGTCATTGAGCGGTTACAAAACAACTTTTACTAACCCAACCATGAATTTTTATGCAATGCCGGTTTTAAAAACTGTTCTACACATCTTGATAGGTGATTCTATGCATCCAATTGACCTCCAACTGCTATGATTAAAGTGTTGTGATTCAAATTTCAAATATTGGAGGAGACGAGAGCGTCTACCATGTTTCTATGCACTCGCTCACAAGATTTTATGCGCAGACGACAACATAAAACTCTTGTATCCTAATGTGCAAAATTTCGAATTTCAAAATTTTTTAGAAATATATTCACAGTGGATCTTGAATCGTGCACAAAAATGTCAGGAGTTCAATGGTGAAAACCGTTTTTGAATCGGATGCTTTGTTGAGTAATTATCGCGCAAAAATGAAAGAAATTAGAGTAGATGCATGTATATCAGCATTTGTCAGATCCCGTTAGCTGTGTCAGATCGGCGTCCATCTCGTAGAGAGGTTTATATACGGTAATGAACTAGTTTTCATTCACACGACCACAAGTTTATATGCATCATCATGATGAAAACATTTTTACGCATTCTGATAAGGGATTTTATGCGCTTGGTTGGTGGGTCTCTAGGGGGTCCCACCTGAGTGTGTCAGAAGCCTGTGCAATGTTGTCCCCCTGCATTTTTATGCATTATTACCTGACTATGCATACCAACCTGTGCTTCGTCATGGCACCAACTTGCTTGCGTCTGGATGGGAGATGTGTGGGGCAACTACGAGACAAATCTACCTACCCGGTGTCCTGCGTTCCCAGGCCACCTCGCCAATTTGGACAGGGACCACGCCTAGCTTGTCTGGTGGGTCGCCTGGTTGGGGCTCCCATTATTTATTGGGAGCATAGGGCTTCCAATAGTGCCACCCTATATATATGTATATACACACACACAAGCGGTCAGTTCGGATCTGTCTGTAATTTACACTGGTGGCTTCCTTATGAAATCGGTAATGCTGTGTTTAGTGCGTCCTAAAATTGGACGCGCGTCAGCAGCCGAGTGGGTTGCGCCGTGGGCCTCGGAGGCTCTGCCCACTGCCCACCGCTGGCTCCTTTCTATTCCGCCCAACCTTATCCATTTGGCATACGCTTAACTTTTCCTCCCCACTCGCTGTCCTCTGCTCGCTCCTGCAGGCGCCGTCGCGCGCTCCTTCCTCCCCAGCGTGGCTTTCCTCCTCCGCGCTCCCCCGACGTGGCTTCCTCCCCCACCTTCCGGCGCGACTTCCTCCATGGCTCCATCATCTCCGCCAGAAGGGCCTGCTGTTGCCCAGGCGTCGCGGATCCAGCCATGGCGTTAGCGGCGGAGCCGGATCCGGCCACAACTGTCATGGATCCATGGGGATCCGACTGCGGTGGCGGTGGATGTGCCTCTCCCGAATGGGCTGCTGCTCTCTCCTTTCATCGGCGCCTCCGCTTCCCCGTCCTCCGGCCTTCTCCACGCACCATCGGGTGGTGCGCTGTCGTCTCCCCCGCCGTCGCTGTCTTCGTGGGCCCTGGTCGCCGTGCAGCCCCACGCCTCCAACTCCTCTCCCTCTCCCATGCCCCCACCTCATCCCCCGCAGACCACCGCCTCCACTGCGTCTGCACCCCGCGCCATCCACGGCGGCTTCGGTGCCAGATCCGGCGGGGATGGCAGTGCATCCGGCCGAGGTAGGCCTCCTCCACCTCCTCTCTTCCCCTCCTCTCCTCCTCTTTGTTGCAGTGGGATGGTTGCAGTGGATCTGCTGCACTACATTGTCACGCCATATTTGTTGCATTCTGCATTGTTATTGTGGGAGTTTTTTTTGTTGCAATGGCTTTTTCTTAGTTGTTTCAGTGCATATCATCCGTTGGTTGCATCAGGTTTTCGGTGATGTTCTAGCCAGAATTTCTGGCGAGGTCGAGATGCTGTGGTTTTTTATTTCATTTTGTCGCTTTGTTTCATACAGTTTTTTTTATTTGGTGCACTTTTTGTTCCTGTTAGTTGCAGTATTTCATTTTATTTTGTTTCAGTTAATGTTTCTTATTTGCTTGACTAGGTTTTTTGTTTCATTTTGTTTTTCGTGTTGTTTCATATTGCCTTTTGTTTTGTTGCAGTTCATGTTTCTTCTTTGCTTCACTAGGTTTTTTGTTTCCTTTAATGTTTCTTATTTGTTTTAGTAGGTTTTTGATTTATTGTTGTTTTTTGGTTTGTTTCAGTATTGCCTTTTATTTTGTCTCAGTTAATGTTTCTTCTTTGCTTCACTAGGTTCTTTGTTTTCATTTTTATTTCATTATGTTTTTTCATCTGTTTTTCAGCGTGGTGGTGGCGGCGGATCTGTTCGCGCGGTGGTCGGTCGCAGCTCAGGGCAGGAGTGGATCCATGCGGGTGGGCATGAGCAGCGCGGTCATCGGGAGGGAGGACCCCCCTGTCCGTGGTTCGGTGGGGGCGGGCCGCGCGTGACACGAACAGAGCAGCGTGTGTACGGGTGTAGTGTGCTGTGGGGTTTAGTTTTGGGCCGAGCCTAGCTGGTGCAGGGCGTCCGACGCATCGGACGTCCGATCGCCAGCAGTGCCCTTATGAAATCCGTCTGTGTAACTGTCTTATCGTCGGTCGGACTTTATAAGGGACTGCCTAATTTGCCGCGGCCAATGTACAGGTGGTTCTTTATGTAAGTTGCCCGTGTAAATGTTTTTACACACAGGCGGTCACAAGCGTATGGCCCACTGCTTTAATTATTCAGGCGTCCTCTTGCTTGAAACCGCCACTAAAAAAATATGCACGGCGCCACTA
The DNA here is from genome assembly GCA_031170775.1 of Cymbopogon citratus. Lineage (NCBI taxonomy): Eukaryota > Viridiplantae > Streptophyta > Magnoliopsida > Poales > Poaceae > Cymbopogon > Cymbopogon citratus. Next base: position 5,231 of record DXKC01005762.1, read on the forward strand.
CAAAGCACGAGTGTACTGATCTCACTCAGGCTTGAACTCATCATCTACCGTCTCATGCATATCTCTTCTGACAACTACATCTTGTAGATGCTGGAACATAGTTCCCTTATTAAAAAAAACTCCATCTATAAGGCACTTGAGTCTATATTGAACAGATTCAGTATAATAGCTGGGTGTAGCTACACCCGGGTGTAGAATAGCACTTATATATATATATATATATATATATATATATATATATATATATACACACACACACACACACGTTTGCACTAGGTTTTTGAAAAAAAATGTGCTTACCAAAACGAGATCCAACAAGACTATATTTGATGATTTTTTTTTAAGTATGTAATTGCAACTTCAGTGTACTATGAGTTACCATCATGATTACAACGCAATTGCAACTTGGCTGTAGCGTAGTTGTCGTTTGTTGTAACTATTTAGAATGTAATTTTTATCCAATTTTCTACTACACACAACTAGTTACAACCTAGTTGTAAGTCTATCCAGCGAACACGTGCAATTTATATACCAAATGTGTATATTTTGTACCTATTGCAACCTCGAGACTAGACCAATCATAACTATACATCCATCCAATTGCAACTTGACGGAAGTAACTGCAACAGATCTGATCCAGTGCAACTGGATCTGATGTAGTTGCAACCTGACGCAATCCAATTACCAGAGTCGGGCCAGTTTGCAACTGGGAAGAACAACACAGGGACAAATACAATTGACAATTCTTTTCTATAAAAGGACAATAGACAAAACTTTTCTTTCTAAAATGACACTGGGACAAAAACAATGGACAATTTCTATGAAAGGACAATAGACAAAACTTTCTCTGTACAACGGCACAAGAAAAAATATAGGGCAAGGCTAAAATACAACAAGGTGTGTTCTGTATTTACAAATGTGGTTGTGTTCTAGTTGCAACGGGGATGGGTGTAGCCACCCCCGCGTGCGCGCACACACACAACGGGCCACGCCCCATTCGCGCATCCGCTTGGTCCGAATCGAGCGCCATTTGCAACATGGTGTGTTCTGTGTTTGCAACCATGGTTGTGTTTCAGTTGCAACAGCAGGGTCTATGCATTTGCTATATAAATTGCACCCAGGTGTAATATAGATATACAGAGAGTGTGTGTGTATATATATATTCTCCTCGTATTATGTTTATCTAATTTCAAAATTAGTATTTAAAACTCTAAACGAATTCAAACAAAAAGGTTTTCAATTGCAGATTTATATTTATTGTTGAGACCTACAACTTCAATTTTGACCATTTCTCCATCTGTGATTGTTTGAGAAATTTTTTATTTTAAATATGAGATTCAGATGCAATTTTCCATGATAGATGGTTTCAAATAAAAAAGTCAGAGGAATGCTATACATCACCCAAGTGTTTTTTGGCTTCCCAACACAAGATTTTTTTTGTCACCAAAATGTGGGGCCCATGCTCTATCATCTTCTTCGTCTCCACCTTCTTCCTACACTGTCCGTCATGCTCCACGCCGCCCTGCCCGCACGCTGCCTCCTGCCACTCCTCTGCTCTGTGATTGTGCTGCTCCTCCCTCCCCCCCTCTCTTTATGAGTTGCTGGCATGGGGAAAAACTTGTAAATGTCCTTCCATAGAAAAGAAATTCTCTTGTGATCTATGAAAGAGGCTAGAGGTATAAGGATAGGTGGGGGCTGTCGGATTTTGATCCTATGGCTAAAAATGTGTGTTGGGTTCTCAAAAACATGAGTTTTGACTAGACAGGCTCAAAAGTTATTAGCTACAAAATTGTATAACTTTTCGAGATCTAAAACTTTTGTGTTGGTCGTTTCTCCATCTAAGGTCATTTTTAACATTCAAATTACTGTACAGCTCCTATTTTTAGAGGCGGCTCTATTTGCAATCATCTTTGAAAATCGATTTTTATCGGCAGCTATAGATCTAGACATCAGCTCTCTGCAAATCAATTTTTTATAAACTTTAAAAATAGTGCTGTCTCTAAAGATATAGGGCAGCTGCCGCTAAAAATGCATTTCTAGGTCAGCTCGGTTAATACTGATTTGTGGAGGCAGCTGTAGATTAAACCGCCTCTACTAAAACAAGTGGTGTTGTTAAAAGTCAAATATGTAGTAGTAGTGGAATGTAGTCCAGTACCAGGGGCTTGCCACACTTCAATCGGTCAGTGCATGACCTTATCTATGATATCAAACTGACGCAAGTGTTTGTATTTTCTTTCGCTCCTTTCAAAATTTTGTGACGTTGTTTATGGTTCCTGTCAATAGCGAGATATTTGTTATGGTGAGTGTGTGTGTATATAAATATAAGATCTAGTCCGATCCGTGTGACTATGAACCAAACGTGAAGTGGAAGTTAACGTAAATATCAAGCGTTAATGATATTTTTTTTAGAAAGCGTTAATGATATTGACAGAAACTTATAGAATCTATATGCTCATATATGCTTGCCTGGAAAACAGGGACCTGTGACGGTAACTATCTGACTGGGACAATAAGTTTTAAGTCAGGCATTTAAAACGCTACACTTACTAAGGCATCAGGTTACATTCAAGGAAGAGATGCAAGCGAGACACTTCTCGCCTAGTGATGCTTAGAAAAGTCTATATATAGGTGGTTGCTGGAACATAAATAATAAACTCAATTTTCCTGGAAAAAAACTCTTCTTGTTGGGTTGTACTCTTTATCTTTATCTTTCCAGTGTATAGTTTATGTCCACCAAATGCGGGACCTACCAGATTTCGTCAGATTGACCTGATCTTTCCATCCTATAAGATGTTCTATTTTTTTATTACACAGTACAACGCAGATGCCCAATATACACGCACACTCACCCCTATGAACACACGTACGCAAACCCTACCCCTATGAGCACCTCCGAAAGGCTGGGTCGGCAGATCTTCAAATTCATGAAGTCACCACAGGCGCCTCGCTATCGACGGGGACGTCGCCTGCCACTTAATGCGTAGCGCCAGAAAATCCCAGAAAAATCCTAGAAAAAGGTGCGAGCACCAGGATTTGAACCCTGGTAGGTACAAAGAACCCAACCAGCTGATCTATGATCAGTTCGCATAAGATGTTCTATTGATAGTGATAGTATAGGGACATGTAAGGTTACACGTCATGTCTGTTTGTTTATTTGGTGACGCAGGGATTTTAGGTCGTCTTTGGCAAGGCTCTATAGCTCTCTAGATATTTTTAGTTATCTGGAATATATGGTCTACGAGACACACGTCAAAATCTTTTCACAAATACAATCACCCTCACATGTATAAATGTTATTTACTTTAAGTTTTATTAGGCAATAATTTGCTTGGAAATATTATTGCTGTCAGACAATTATATTTGGATTTGGAAACAGTTTCTTTAGAAAACATAACTTAGAAAGCTTGTATGTAACAAACCCAACAACACAAGCTTTTATCAAAAAATAAAAGCCCTAAAAACACAAGCATGTATGGAACAAACCCAGCAAAACATGTGGGAAGCTGATTGGCTGGGCTCCAAAATTTGCCCTGGGCAAGCCAAAATAAAAGCATGCCAATTCTAGTTGCTAAATTGTAGACAAGCAATTTGGTGTTTGTGAGTGCCAAATGACTGCCTATGTTTTGGATTTGGAAACAGTTTCTTTAGAAAACGTAATTTAGAAAGCTTGTATGGAACAAACCCAACAACACAAGCTTTTATCAAAAAATAAAAACCCTAACAACACAAGCCCAGCAAAACATGTCGGAACCTGATTGGTTGGGATCCAAAATTTGCCCTAGGCAAGCCAAAATAAAGGCATGCCAATTCTAGTTGCTAAATTATAGACAAGCAATTTGGTGTTTGTGAGTGCCAAATGACTGCCTATGTTTTGGAAATGCCCTTGTTTTAGTTGGGCAGATTTTAGAGCCCAACCAATCAGGCCCTTATACAAGTTGGCAGTTACCACAACCTCTGATTTTGTGTTCTCAATTTTTTGAACTGTTTTCAAGTAACTTGATGTAGAAAAGATCCAAACCAGATTTGTAGTAATCGACAAAATCTAAAATTCTTTAAGTTCAAACTTTTTTTATTGGGATTCATTTAGGGTCCCAAATATTCAGTACAATATTTGTTAAGTGAATAATACAAAAGAATTGTATGGGCACTTGGTCACAAATGATTTTGAGGTGAAATGATAAGAAAGCAATGTGGCTGTATTTCATTTCACGTCAAATTGCGTGGCTTTGACACACGGCTGTTGCCTGCTGGGCTTCTCCGAGGGTTAAATGTTTTTTTCTATTTTTTGGCCTAATCAAATTTTGTAAAACGGTTTCTAGAGCCAGCTAACTTTCGGTTCACCTCAAGAAATCGATCTTAGAAGCAGATTGGTTTTGGACGCTTCTACAAATCTATCTCTAAAGGCAGTTGGATAGCCGCCTCTAGAGACACAAAGTAGAGGCGCGTGAAGAACTCACATCTCTACAAACTTGTTTTAACGGATTCTAAAAATGTTTTCATTCATATGAATGTTTCTCCTTCCAAAAGAGTGCCTATGCTTTGGAGAGGGCGACATATTGAAAACCACGTGGTACCGGATACTTGACTGTGATGTCGTGTTGTGTATAAGTAAAATCGATCTTGCTTGATCTTTCTTATAAATTCATGTTCACAGCAACCATATCTACAAACAACAACAGTGCATTTCTTACCGAGCCATAATAATACATCTTCCTTCTTTGATAGAGTTGCAAGCTACCGTCATGCTCATCGTGTGGAACACACCTTTGGTCGTGTGCCTTCTCCTCTCCCTCAGCTCTAGCCTTGTAGCCACCAATGAGTCTCAAGTACAATTTTCCTACTCAGGGTTTGGAGGTGCTAACCTCTCCCTCGACGGAGTTGCTGCTGTAAGACCAGATGGGCTCCTTCAACTGACAAACAGCACTGATGTTAAAGGTTATGCATTCTATCCGACTCCTCTGTATTTTCGCAAGTCACCCAATAGCACGGTGCAGTCCTTCTCAGTCTCCTTGGTGTTTGGTATCCAATCTGACTTCACCGATGTAAGCGTCGATGGAATGACTTTCTTTGTTGCTCCAAGCAAGAACTTTTCGAGTGCCTTTGCAAATCACTTCCTAGGCCTCTTCAATGACCAGACCGACGGCAACACTAACAACCACATCTTTGCTGTTGAGCTAGACACTTTCAAAAACAGTGAGCTCCAAGATATTGACAATAACCATGTTGGCTGTGACATCAACAGTTTGATCTCAATAGAAGCCAAATCTGCTGGATTCTATGATAACCAGACTGATAAATTCAAAAATATGACACTGAGTAGTGGCGAGCCAATGCAACTATGGATCGACTACGATTCAGATACCATGCAAATCACTGCAACCTTAGCTCCCCTGAACGTAACAAGCAGACCACTAAAACCATTGCTTGCTTCCACCTATAACCTCTCTAGTGTGATTATGGAACCATCATACATCGGCTTCTCAGGTGCCACTGGGCCACTCAATACACTATACTATGTTCTTGGCTGGAGCTTTGGTATGAACAGTCCTGCTCCTGCAATCAACATCACCAATTTGCCAAAGCTCCCTCAAGGTCATCGGAAGGGTCGGTCAACAGTGTTGGAGATCGTCCTTCCAATTGCCACTGGGTTTTTTGTCCTGACAGTAGGTACAACCATAGTTATTCTCTTAAGAAGGCGATTAAGGTATGCTGAGCTGCGGGAAGATTGGGAGGCAGAATTCGGACCACATAGGTTCTCATACAGAGATTTGTATGAAGCTACTGATGGATTCAAGAACAAGAATCTCCTGGGCACCGGAGGATTTGGCAAAGTTTACAAAGGTGTTCTGCCAAAGTCAAAATTCGATGTAGCTGTGAAGAAGGTGTCCCATGAGTCAAGACAAGGAATGAAGGAGTTCATCACTGAGGTTGTTACTATTGGTCGCCTTCGACACCGCAATCTTGTTCAGCTCCTTGGCTACTGTCGGCGTAAAGATGAACTCATTCTTGTATATGACTACATGAAAAATGGTAGCCTTGATACGTATCTGTATTCTGAGAATGGAAAGCCCGTGCTAGATTGGACCCAACGGTTTTCTATCATTAAAGGAATCGCTAGTGGCTTATTTTATCTACATGAGAAGTGGGAGAAAGTTGTCATCCACAGAGATATTAAGGCAAGCAATGTGCTTCTTGATAACGAAATGAATGGAAGACTAGGTGATTTTGGCTTAGCAAGGTTATATGATCATGGTACTGATTTACAAACCACGCATGTGGTTGGAACCATGGGCTACCTTGCCCCCGAGCTGTTACGTACTGGAAAGTCATCTCCTCTAACTGATGTGTTTGCCTTTGGTGCATTCCTTCTTGAGGTAACTTGTGGGCAAAGACCAATCAAGCATTCTACTGAAGAGAAGCATTTTTTGTTAGTCGACTGGGTACTTGAGCATTGGCACAGTGGTTCGCTCATGCATACAGTGGATAGAAAACTCCAAGGTAGCTACAACGAGGAGGAGGTCATCTTGGTACTGAAGCTAGCCCTCTTGTGTTTACATCCGTTATCTACAGCAAGGCCTACCATGAGACAAGTGATGGGGTATCTTGATGGTGAGATGCGACTACCAGACATAGCACCAACAACACGTTTAAGCACCAGCATGGTATCCATGATGCAACACAATGGATTCACTCCATCAATCCTCTCCTATCCTGATCTAACGACCAGTGTTGGCACATTCTCTGGTTTGTCAGGAGGAAGATGAAGAAGATTATGTTCTATATGCATGTGTGTGTATGTACACCTCAAGAAAAGATAGTCATGAAATGAATACTTATATACTGTGAAAAATGTACTGGTCGGTATAGTGTAACTTATTTGATGAACAAACACCGTGTGCATTACTCTGCTATCCTCATATATAATTAATATCTCTCGCTTTTTATTTCAAGAATTGGGTTATGAGTCGAATTTAGTTGTGTAAATTTTATCCACTCAAAGTTATGGTGTCATATTCTTGTAATAATGTGGTATGATTCCTCTTTCTAGAGGATGAAGCCGAATATCTTTCTATTGTCTTCAAAACTATAAAATGGTATAAACGTTGAATTAATATATGTGCTTCAACTTTTCCTGAGTGGACAGTGGAGAAACATATATAAGATCGTGATGACTTGAAAATAGCGTATACGAGTCAAGTTTTCGGACTGTGTGTTGTGCGTGATTTTAAAATAATCATCGAAATGCGACTAGCTATTGAAACTTTCAAGGTGGAGAGGGAGGGGGCGAAGCGGTCAGAGTTGCAGCCATGCACGAGCATCACCCTTTGGAACAGCGACGTCACCAATGACGGCGTCACGGCCATCATTGATGGCTGCCCTCACCTGGAGCTTCTTGACCTGACGGCCTGACTGGCTCACTAATGGAATCAGGCGATTTGCCGAGTGCCAAAACACTCGGCAAAGCCTTTGCCGAAAGTGGCACTCCAGCAAATCGTACTCGGCAAACCATTTCACGGCAAATCACTGATTTCCTGAGTGTTTTTCTTTGCCGAGTGCGGCACTCGGCAAACCGGAGATTTGCCGTATGCCCAAGATTTAGCACTCGGCAAATCATTTTACACACGACAAATTACAGGATTCCAGTAGTGGCTCGCCGACAATGCGCTCAAGGCTAGGTGTGCTGCGATCAAGTCACTAATACTTCCCTCCAATCGTTGGGTATTTCTATCTTGGCAGGAGATGTAAGATTATTACTTTTTTTGATGATGATTAGGAGTCCGATTGACATTTCATCCTTGTGGACGCTACCATACTCTACGGAGTAGCTAGCGCAGCATTCAATACAGTGCATACATCATACATGCACTCTGTATCTTGTTTTCTCACTTCTCAGTCAGGGGTCCGTGTGGCGATGTAATTGGATTTGCTAATGTACCAGTAGTGAAGTAGTACTTCCGTATTAAGGAGAACGTTGCATGAATGGCCTATAGCTCTATTGTGTGTTGTCTGTGGCTCCGTGCTCTTTTTGCAGTCGTTCAAATGTCCAGAACTGCAACTCGGCCTATTCATTTACTATTTATACTGGGTTGCGTTGGGTTTAGAGCAAGGCTGATTTTCGGTTTATTTCAGCTTATTCTTTTTCACTGAATATTATTCAATCAACTGAATTCTGTCAGCTTTTCTACCTGCCGAATAGAGGCATTAACACCTGGCTATAAGACTAATAGGTCAGTAGTACAATAAGCACTCCCTACAACAATGACTGCGCCTATGCTGGCATTTTTTTTTGTCCTTTTATTAAGCCCACAATACACTGAGGTGTCAGCCCAGCACTGCAATTTTAGTTCAACGCAGTCCCACAACAGTATATATAAGCGTGTTGAGCTGACCTTTTTTTTTTTTTGACAACAAGCTGAGCGTTGAATCTAGCAACAAAGCAACCAAAGCTGTTCAACCGACGTTATGCCAAATTGTTGTACTTGCTCTTACAAACTGTAATTTGAGGTGCGTTGCATGAATGGCAACGGCTCTATTGTGTGTCGTCTCTACTGGCTCTGTGCTCTCCGCTGCCATTCCAATGTCCAGAACTGCAACCCCATGAAGGCATGTTCATTTACGGTTTATACTGGTTTGTGGTGGTTTTAGAGCAAGCCCAACAGTACTTGGCAATAAGACTAATAGGTCATAATACAATAGCCACCCCCTACAATAATGAATGCTTAATATTAGTCTTGTAGGCATTTTTTATAATTTTATTAATCCCGCAAGATACTGAGGTGTCAGTCTAGCACACGTTCTACAAGCTCACAAAAAGGCTCGGCAGGGGATCGGAAACACCTCGCCTTCTCGGATCCACGCCGACTCGCATCCTTCTCGGATCCACGCCGACTCGTATCCCCGTGACATATTGCTGCCACACGCGCGCATGCATTCGGCCGTCCAGCTACTCTCTGTCGTTCAAAGTTGGTTTTAATTTTCACCGGATACGAGGAGTTCATCAGTAATTAAGAGGGCAAAGAAAAGCCTCTCTGAGCTCTATATTAAATCGTATACTAGGAACCGTCAGCCCAGTAATTAAGAGGGTTGTTAGGTGGAGGTTTCCCCTCTCCATGTTCTTGCTTTGTGTTTTGTGTTGGGGCTTTGTTGGTAATCCTAGGATTACCCGCGAACCCTTTTGTACTAAACTATGTGTAGGTCTATTGACCACTCTCTTCTTCTTAATGAAATAC
>DXKC01005774.1:0-14630 GCA_031170775.1 Cymbopogon citratus
GTCTTTTCCGAAGACCCTCGACACTTGCTCAAGAAAGTGCGTGTTTTTCGTCATTCCTGCGCGTGCGTGACACAGGAAGTTCAGAAACATTCAGAACCGAACCAGCGCACGCAATACACGTCGTCGTTGCTCAGCTTTGATAATGATACAATACAGGCAGCTGACGAAGACGGAGATGCTCACAAATCACAGAGCTCAACTGAAGTAGATAGCTGATAGCTCGGACAAGACAGAACAGAACAGAGCAAACAATGGTGGTGAGAACAAAACAATGGTTGTTTTGGCAGGCAGGCATTACCTGAGCCGATTTTGTACATGTATGGGATGTTGACAGCTCCTTGAGGGTGGCCAGCACTGAACTCGCCCTCCGTTCTACATACATACAGGATGGAAGCATCATCACATCAGATTAAAACAAGAAAATGAGAACGGGAACGACGAGCCTGCAAGAATTCTGATTTCTGAATCCCAGTTGAGCTAGCTAACGCCAATCTTTTGTTCTCTGAATCTGTCGGTGAACTAACTAGGAAGTGGTGAATTGAACGCACATTTCGATTCAGCAGCTAGTAGATTTAGAATGACGAACCCAAGCCCACCAGGGAGCGGCTTGTTACTACTGAAACTGAATCACAGAACACAACTGAAGGAACTTAAAAAAAAAAAAAAATGTGCTCTTGCTCTTCAACGCCGCGTCTCTCAACTACCATCAGATTCAGGAATCAGAACCGAACTGACAGGTGAAACAGGGAGCGTGGCTGTGCCGTGCCGTCGGTACCTGACGTCGAGGTAGCGGTGTCCGGCCTGCTGCAGCTCGTAGGCGACGCGCACCGGCACCGACGACGGCATCGCAGGCTCGGCGGCGTCGGAGCGCAGCGCCTCGGTGCCGCCGACGCCAACGCACCTGACGCTGACGCTAACGAACCGGAGTGCCCTCCTCTTGGCGTTGGCGGCGGGCGCGTGCGCAGCCCGGGCCACGGCCGCGAACCGAGCAGGAGCTCGCGCGGGGACACCGCGGTGCCACAGGCTGCGAACGGAACGCGATGACGGCCGGCGGTGAGCATGCATGCATGCAGAGGGTGTGCGGCGAACTGCATGGCGATTGATTGTGTGTGTACCTGGTGCCGTTGGCAGTGGCCGGCGGCTGGGCGAGGAGGAGGGAGACGCCGCTGGCCGAAGTCGCCATTGCTGCTGCCTAGGTAGCTAGCAGTATCTGCCCTCTCTCTCGGTCGTTTCGTCAACAAAGGAAATTAAGACAAGTTCTTCCGTTCCGTGCTTTCTTGCTCCTCTAGAGCTCACCGTCCCCGTCTTGTCTTGGCAATTGGCATGGCATGGGGATCCAAAGCGATATAATTTGTGTATTATATACAGTACTGGGAGTCTGTTTCCGAACCAACCTTGAACCACGTGATTTGCACCTTCACTTGGCTTGTGGCAAGAACGAGAGTGTTTCTTGTGTTTGCACCTGCATAATCACATAATTTTCTCCTTTCCTTATCTGTTAACTACAGTAATGATGTTAATTGCCATTGTACTGGTTAGTGGTTGGTGATTTTGAGAGGCTTGAGCTCCTTCGAGTTGGCTGTTGGTAGAAACGAACAAAGGACCAAGGACCAAGGCTGGACCAGGGTGTCAGTGACTGATCCCCAGGGGAGGGAGCAGGACGATATGGATGAGATGGGAAATGGATAACACGCAGTGTGGTGGGGACGTGGACGTGTGTGGTGTGCCGTGCGGGTGCGGCGGCAGCTGAGATGACGAAGCGACAACAGAGCTATCTATCCGCAAACACATGCATGCATGAGGCATAGTAGTTTTACAGGTAGCAGAGGGTCAGCCAGGATAAGCGCGCAGGAGAAGATCGATCATTTCCCTCCGCCATGTTTCTTTCTACATTTCTATTTCTTCTATATAGCATTTCCTTTTTAATTAATTAGAAAAAAGTGAATTTATTTTGAGTTATACATAAGTTATTATACTCTATGTCAAAATGCAATACATGTCAGCGACAGCGAGTCTCTGGTATAAAAACAATCTGTGGGAAAAATTCATAAAAACAACAACGAAAATTGAGATTATATAGATTATAAAGTAAGTTTATTCGAAGACGAGATAAGGGAGGCGACGTACGTAGCCTTTTGCATCAGGTTCCTGAATACTCCCTCGGTCTCACAGATAAAAGTCCATTTTTTGACTTTAACAATTCTTATTTGACCATTCATCTTATTAAAAAAAATAAAAAATTTTATTTGTTATGACTTACTAAATTGTCAAAGATACTTTTATAATAATTTATTTATTTTATTTTGTAAAAAAAATTTAAATAAGACAAGTGAACTTTTATTTGTGAGATGGAGGGAGTAGTTGATGAGGCGTTCAGTAACTTTGTCGTCAACCATTGCCCAGAAACATTTTTTTTATTGAGAATCAATCATTGACCAGAAAAATTTAAACAAGGTGAAAAATGAAAAAAAAAAGAATACTGAGGACTGTGTCCATGAATTCGCCGGTTAGCCCAAGAGGCCCAAGATTCAAACCAGAGATGTGAAAGGCTGACAACCACACGTACCAACTGGGCCAGTAGTAGCGCAAAAGGATGTGCTCCGTATATTACACGGGCCCAATACATATCATTTCCTATTAAGTATACTTGTGGGCTACCGCGAATTTGGATGGTTCATATCTGATTCAAAATAAATAAATAAATAAATAAAACTGCTGTAAATCCTCACTCCCCTTATTACGACAGAGCAATTAGACGAAAACTTGTTGAAATAAACAGATTTTTGGTTAAATGAAAACGTGTTAAAATAAATAGTACAATTAACCACAACAAAAGCGACCACACAAAAATGCTTTGAGTGCCACTAACTCTCAGATTTTCTGTTGGTTAGAGTTCATACATGCATCTTGTATGAAATTACATCTACTTGTAAGTTTTAGACTCCAAAGGGATAGTTTCCCCATGTAATGAATTATCTTGGCCCAAGAATTGTTGTTCTTCTTCGGACTATCCCCGAGGTCCTTGGGCTTTTTCCATATATATGCTCTTGTAACATCCTATTCTTATTTCCTCCGCCACTGCACCTCCAACTTTCATAATTGTCTTGACCAGGAATCTCAAATTCCCCAAGATCTTTTAACACTCGTTTCCTTCAGGTTGGAGCGCCATCTTGGTGCAATTTGCACTTCGATTTTTCTTGACTTTTGGAAGGGTCTCTAGGCGTGCATGCTCAAACAACTATTTATGCCCTTGTAAGAATTGAGAGAGTAGCCTCGACATAGAATATTCATTTAATAAAATAAAAAAATTAAAATTTTGTAAAAAAAATCATACAATAGACATTAAAATTTCAAATCAACACATGTATAAAAACACTACAACACGGTATTTATGTTTTAACTGAATACATATAATTCTAGAAGAAAGTATTAATTTAATCCTATAAATTGTAACTCATGAACCGCTACAAAGAAAAAAAAAGATAGATCCTAAAATTCTTACAAAACCCTTAAACATTGCCATCAAAATGGTAAATTATATTTACCATTGTAAATAGTAGTTGTTGTATCTAAATTTTGGGAAAAAGAATCAAAACTTACAATTTTGTCATCAAAATATAGACTATAGATAAATGCATATTGGAGATAAATAGAGGGGCTATGTAAATAATAAAAGGATGGATATGAATGAAAAATACATATAAGTCAACAATTGTAAATTATCAAAACTGAATATACACTAAGAGTACCTATTGAAAAATACATAAAAATCAGTAATTGATAGATTATGAAAACAGGTTATAAAAGTTGAATATAGACTATATAGTACCTTATATAGCTATTATTTTAGAACATTAGCAAAGAGAAAAATATTCAATATAAGTACTTATTATTAGTTAGTGTGTCCTAAGATTTTAACCCGTGCTCATTTGATGAACTAGTGTTACATAACTAGGCTAGCTAGGCAATGGCATAAATAAAAGACAACACACCTAGGTGTTACTTCTTTCATTACTTTGGTGACGTCTCCACCTCCTACTTCCATGTATGTTGTCTTCGTTCTCGAACACCCCAAGATTGCTTAGCACTTGTTCTCCTCGAGACTCCAGATTCAACCTGGCGCATCCCGTGACTTCAATTTTCTTGACTTTTTCGAGGAACTGTAGGCCAATGATGTTCAACTCTGACGACCTAGCAAGGTTACAGAATGCAAGGTCTGTCAGGTTGCTAAATCCTCCACCTTCTTGGTTGCTGAGAACAAGCTCACTCCCAACAAATGTTTCATCTGACAACACTAGCTCTGTAAGGCGTGGGAGCTTGCCTATCTTGTAGAAGAAGTCCTGGTGCACCCTTGAGAACTTGAGTAGCAACCAACTAAGATTAGGCAGAGTGAACGACACATCTGTCTCTTCGCCTAACATTTCGATCCTTCCATGAAGCTCTAGGACATGTACATGTCGTAGTGTAAAATTTGTGAACAATGCAAATGGGATGGCATCGTCCTTGTCCCCATTAATGTGAAGGCGGACGAGCGACTCTAGCTTCTTGAGAGCATCCAAAAGTGTGTTCCAGTGGTGAGATTTCAGCTTTGAGATCTCCAGTCGTCGAAGATTGATCATGCTGTGCAATGGAGTGGTACTGTTCTGCCATGGATGAGCACAAACAATTCCCCTGAGTGTTTGCATATTCTTGAGCACCCCAACCGACTTGGGAAGGGGTAAATTTTCTGCAAGAACATGCCGCAATGTCAGGATCGTCCAAAATGATCGTGGAATTTTGTTCACCCTATTTTTTTTGTATATCAAGCGTCTGGAGGTTTGTCAGGTTTCCAATTGTTGAGGGCAACTCCACCAAGCTGCTATTCCGGATACATAAGTACCTCAGATGAACCAAACCCCCAATTGCACGAGGTAATTTTTTTACTTGCAACCCTCGGAGCTCAATCACTCGTAATAACTTGGACCTTAAGAGATGTCTGAGAGAATGATTGTGGTATGGTCGATTGCCGTTAGTAGCACCATCACCTGCCATGTTTGACCTCCAATATTCAGGGAATTGGCATCTTACAGGCTCCCAATACTCAGAGAAGTGATATCCAACGGACTCCTGGTACTCAGAGAAGTGACATCTGACAGACCGTAGCTTAGGAAATGGGGAATCCATTTGGATATCATCAACACCATCCCTAAAGTTTTGGATGAAGAGGTGGCGAACAACTGTAGAAGATGGGACATCAGTAGTGTCGCAGATCTCCAGGAAACTACTATTTTGAGTTTCTAATCGTGCCATGGCATGAAGTCGCCGATGGATAAACACACTCCGAATAGTAGACCCTCCAGATGTCAAGGCTCCCTTCCTATTTATATGAACCATACCTCTTGAAATAAGTTCTTTTAGATAATTGTGCCCAACATCCTCCATACTTTCTCCCATTGTTGGTACGAGGAATCCTTCAGCAGCCCATCGCCGCACCAACACTGCTGCGGCATAGTTCATGTTCTTTGGCATCATAGAAAAATATAAAAAACATAACTTCAATGGATGTGGAAGATCATCAAAGCTTAGTGCCAATATACGCTCGACAAGACTAGACCGCTCCTTGGACTTGAGATTCATGAGCACATCTCTCCACTGGTTGGGGAACTCCTTTCGCCGAAGGAGCCGGCCCAGAAGTAAGATTTTTTTTGAATTTTGCCCAGAAGTAAGATTGCCAAGGGAAAGCCTGTTGTTATCTCAAAGATGTAGTCAAGTATTTGTCCCTTATCTTCACTTTCTAACAGGTCTTTGCTGCCAAAAGACTTGCTGAGGTGCTTGTTCCCAAGAGTAAGCGCATGGCGAAGAAACATATCATGGCTCTCTTTTTGCTTGAGATGGTGTATTCTGAGCACACTAACCCCAGCAAGTTCAACTTCTTCATTGTCATTGAGGGCATCGATGATAACCACCCTGCTTCCAAGGTTATTATCTGGCAGAGCATCAATCACAGAGCTCCAATTGAAGAGCTTCTCAATGCCATCCAACACAATCACATAACTTTTGTCCATGAGAAACTCAGTGAGGGCATCACGGATTTTTTCATCGGTTTTAGGAGGAGCCTCAACAAATGGGCACAAGAGTTGGTAAATCAAGTATAATGCATCAACCTCTGTAGTGGATGGTGGGAGATTCAGCCAAGCATGAGCTTTGAAGTGCTTCTTGACCACGTGGCTATCCAACACCACCCGTGCAAGAGTGGACTTGCCGATGCCACTCTCACCAACAATCATCACGATCGATCTCGTCTGATCTCCACTAACAGGGACAAGCATTTCATACAGCTTTGTACTTTCTTCAGTGAAGCCCTCCACTATCAACTCTTCATCCCTACATGAAGTTCAATTCCTGAATTAAGCTTGAGAGTCAAATATTTATAGTTAAGCTCGTTAAGATAATCCAAGTAGAAGTGCTTATAATTAAACTCATTAAGGTAGTCCGTCCTTTTCTTTTGAAGGGTATATATATAAGCTTAAAAGAGTTAGTACTCGATCCTTCATACACCCATGCATGTAGGAAAAAATGATAAGTGGGCGTGAAAGTTTGGTCACTAAAACAAGAATGATGCTACGCTAGCTATATGGTTTCACGAAAGTCCTATTTACATGTTGGCGTGGAGATATAGTATGTAGTAACAACTATGCATGTTGATTTGAAATTATCACTTAAGAGTTAAGAAGGATGTTTATTTTTGAAATGATATTATGTGGATATTTATTTTTGAAACGAAATTATGTGGATGTTTACGTCTACCCATATCTTTGCCAAAATTGCTTATCTTTGCCAATTCTCATGTCTTTATTTTCTAACTCAATACATGTATAGATGCTCCACGTTTTTTTTCAATTTGTGATATGCATCGGTTACTAATAATTACTATATGCAATGAAAAAAAAAACTTGCTCCTACATGGGTTAGTAATTTTAAGAGACATTAGTGTAAGGAATTCATGGATAAATAATTTATCCCCATGGATACAAAATTATCATTGCTTTCTCTAATGTGTTCATATTTTAATACAGTACTCATTCAAAAATTTCCTTCTCTTTTATCAAATTGTTATGGAGATATTAATTACCAATTATTCTATTTACTTTTCCTTACATCTAGGATATGGATATGAGATTACTCCCTCCGTCCTACAGTATAGTACATTCTAGCATCCATGCCCTCAAATATAATGCATTCTAGAGATTTCCGAAGTCATCAGTGGCGCCTCATCATCGACGGGAACGTCGCTTACCACTTAAAGCGTAATGCTAAAATTTGCCCTCAAATATAATGCATTCTAGAGATTTCCGAAGTCACTAGTGGCGCCTCATCGTCGACGGGAACGTCGCTTACCACTTAAAGCATAACGCTAAAAAATCCTGAAATAAATCCAAGAAAATGCGAGCACCAGCGTCAAGTCGACGACTTGATCCCTGATGGGTAGGCTCCACCATAAGGAACCTAACCAGTTGATCTATGATCAGTTCGCTTTTATCCAAACACTCTACTAAATGCGACTAAAATTTACTCCTCTCTAGTAGCGTGAGAGTTACTAAAAGGGACTAAAAGTAAATAAACTTTAGGTGGGGTGACTAGAAAACCCAAACATGGCCTTATGCAGATTATATAGATGAATATCCTAACAAATTTATCATTTTATAGAGGTACATTTCAAGACAAATAATGTGCAAATGTGATAAATAGGTAGTTTAAAAGTTACATGGGATCATTGTTTTAAATATTAGAATTTAATTAAAATTATTTAAAACATGAGCAAATTAAAGTATTTGTTGGTTGGATGGTGCTCAGAGCATTTCCAAAATTCTATCTCTAAAATCTACTCTTCAAATAGTGAGTCATTTGGATAAAAACCAAAATTTTAATCTTTGTACTCTCCAGCAATTTTTTATATCGATCTTTTGTGCAGTAGATAGTCATCTCTCTATTTTTTGGCTTGCAAGAAAATGGAATAAAAAAAATATCTATATTTGAAGATCCAATCAAAAAGACTGTTGGAGGGTATTTTTTTTTCCATCAAAATCTCTATTTTTGTAAATTATTAGGAAGGATAAAGGAGATGCTAGCTCTTATATCAGTTAAATTTTGATATTATTTCTTCAAAAGAAAGAAGTTAAATTTTGATAGATTGATATGGAGCATGCATACCAGCCATCAGTTGTGGTTATCGACGGCGACACCATTGAAGGTGGGGGTGAGTGCTCTTTCTCCTTGATGTAGTCGTTACTGTGCTGGGAGATCTGGTCCAGCCTTGCTCTGATCATGGCGATCCTTCCGGACAAGTCATGGCGGACGGAGATCTGCCTGGCGCACGAGGAGAGGAAGTGGAGCCACTTGCGCCACATGGGCAGCTCGCTCTCTATGTCGACGCGGAGCATGAACTCGTCCAGCACGTACGTCCTCCACCTCCCGAGTCTGCTGCACCCACACGTTCATGTAGGCGTTGCCGCCCTGGCGGCGCTCGTGGTCCGCCATCTGGACGAACGTCTGGAGCCACTGGAGCCTGTCCTTGAGCAGCATGACCTCGTTGCCGACCTCCTGGAGATTGGCGGCCTCCTTCACCACGAACTCGCCTAGCTTGCGCACGACGAAGTTAATGGCGGAGTCAGCCATATATGTCCACGAACTCGACTCGACCGCCTATAGGTAGCTGTGGTTGATCTTGCTCTCAGCTCGTGGGATGATATGAAAAAAGCTAGCTTGGATACATCAAAGGTTTGTGTGTTGGTGTTGCCTGCCTGCCTCTCGCATCTTCCTGCATTTATATATAGCACTACCGGTGTAAGGGCACGCAATGTATTTGCATATGCGCTAGCAATAATATGGGTATGACCCACCACCTCTGTTGGCAGCAACTAAAGAAAATCGCACAATGGCTAAATGTCGTTTATAGGGGGTTAGGTGGGTAGATTTATATTTAGCTAAGTACTCCCTCTGTTCCAAATTGTAGGTCACTCCAATCTTGGAGAGTCAAAGCTTTTTAAGTTTGACCAAAACTTTTAGAGAAAACTTTAATGATTTATGATATCAAATACGTATACGATGAAAATATAAGTAATGAAGAATCTAATGATACATCAAAGGTTTTGTGTGTTAGTGTTGCCTGCCTGCCTCTCGCATCTTCCTGCATTTATATATAGCACTACCGGTGTAAAGGGCACGGACAATGTATTTGCATGCGCTAGCAATAATATGGGTATGACCCACCACCTCAGTTGGCAGCAACTAAAGAAAATCGCACAATGGCTAAATGTCGTTTATAGGTGGTTAGGTGGGTAGATTTATATTTAGCTACGTAGTAAACAACCCCGCAACGACTTGCAATTTAGAAGGTAGGGAGAGTATATGTCATCACGATGCGGAACGAGATTCTCTTCCGTTGATTGACCTGTACTTTTGTTTGTTTCTTACAGGTTGGCCTGGATGCTCATTGAGCTCACGTACCAGTGAGAAATGCACCACCATTTGAGTGCATATGCAAGCAATAATCTAGCTTGCCACTGAAAAAAGTAGTTACCGATTATATAGTTGGAGGAGTAAATGGCAGGCTTTGCCACAAAGAGTCTAACCAGCAGTAAGCTCGCGTTAGCCAATTCTATTTACCGATTATATAAGGGCACGTACTCTAAATAATGAAATTATATGATAGTTTCCGTACCCTCTCATAGTGAAATTATATGAGTTTTCATACTTATACTTACCAATTGATATAGACACTACATATGAAAATTAATAATTTCTACAAAAATAAATTTCATCCAATCATCTATTTTCTCTCTCTCCTATCATCTACCGATGAGCTCTTTCTATCCTGGTTACTGTGCAGACATATTTTTTTTGTAAAAAAATTCTTTATTTTTTTCTCCTTAATTCCAATATGCTACTTTGACGACGTTTTGCTTACTTGGTACCTTAACTAATACTGTATCAAGAAAACCAGCGAACGGGACTACCCAAATTATTTGTATCCCTAGAACTTGTAATTTGGTTGCTCATGATTTTTTTGGGAACCGGGTGAGCTTTATGTGTGGGCAAGCCCCTCCCGGAATTTGCGATTTGGTCGAGCCCGTTTGTTTAATGGAAGGGCTATAGAGCCAAGCTCTAATTAAAAAAAATTGATGAACACTTTTACCCGTTAAGTTGACTCTCATCGTACGCCAAGGTCGATGGTTTTTATTAGACCGGTCTCAATGCAAGATTTATCTCCCGATTTCCAATAAAGTACGTGAAACGATTCTCTCTCTTTTAATGGCTAGTATCATTGCACAATTTCATAGGGCTATGGGTCCTACCAATATCTCTTCCCTCTCTTTTTCTACTAGCATGCTTCCATGAAACAAACTAATGTCTCTCAATGGAGGTTTCACCCTATTACCGAGTAGTTAGAAACTGCGCTTACTCGTTTCGTGGGGATGAAACGTTTATGTTATCTCTCTTTCTCGTTTCATACAAAAATACTGAGTTGGAACCCAGTTTAATGTATATGACACTCTCCATGAAACTCAATTCCACTGAGACTGGTTTTAGATTTTTTTTTTACCCAATAGGATTATTATTCCCCACTAATTGCTCTGACTCACAGTCAATTTGACTATTCGATGGCAACCGCTAGAAGATTGCAGATCAGATGCAACAATGGGACGACGACCTCACTCGGGCAATTAGATGACTGCATGATAGTAGCTAGCATCTTACGTATTATACTTACTTGCATGCAGCTTATGATAAGTGATTAGTTAGAAGCATCAATAATAATTAGCTAAAAAGGCCAATGACATGCCATTTGTAAATATATACTATTGTGTTGTTGAGTAGGTAGCCAAAAGTCAGAGGCACGATATAGCTTTTTGTTTGTACTTATTCTTCGGCCGACCCTATTGTTTTCACAAATATATACTCCAAGCTGCTGGAGACAAGCTAACTAGCTAGCTGGAAGATGCGTTTAGATATACAAAGCAGCTACCTGCTGCCCCTTCTACCCGCCTAGCTAGTTGAGCTCTGCTTCTCCGCCACTTCCTAGGCCAGCAACTCTGCAGCCACCGTTGGGAGGAGGAGGATGGGTACGGGATGAGCAGACCCCACTGCACTTGTCATAGTTGAGTTAGAGGAAATTAAAAACAAAGCACACGAGTGATCTATTTCTCTGTTGTGTACTTTACTCAACTTCTAGAAAGAAAATATCAATAATATAATAACTGTGTCGTCTGCGATCAGGAGTCTGAGACGATGGATCACATCCTGGTGGGCAGCAGCTTCAGTGCGGAGGTTTGGCATACTTGGTTTGGGCGACTCCATTTGCAGGTTCCTTTGGCAAATGTTGGTGATACTGCTATTCTGTGGTGGCTTCGTGCGTGGAAGCTCCTGCCAAGGCCTTGGCGCTGTGGCTTCGACTCCCTGTTCTTTCTTGTCGGTTGGATGTTGTTTTGAAATAGAGAAACGCCCGCACCTTCAATGGGACCGCTACCACGGCTAGCAGGCTGGTAATTTTGATGCAGGAAGAGGCGTTGTGGTGGACCTTGGCGGGGAACAGACACCTCGATCGGGCTACTGCTTTCGCGATTGTGATGTCTTATTAGTTACATTGGTGCCCCTGTGATTTCATCATGTAATCCTTGGGTTTGGATCCAGTAGTAGTAGGTCCTTTGGTAACCATGTTGTTACCATGTGTGTTGTACTTTGAAAAACTCTCTCTCTCTGCTTAATGAAATATGCGCAACGGCGTATTCTCAAAAAAATAATATAATAAGTTTTTGGCGAGAGCTTAATTATAGCCATTCCAAATTATAAGTACATTTTATTGTTATACCAATAGTATGAAGCATGTGTAATTGTGTATGCGGAGCTTATATGCTTGCACTTGATTGGTGGGGTTGGGTTCTCCTTTTTTTTAGAGAGACCATATCCATATGTGCATGCTAGTTTTTTAGATCTGAGCGGACCGCAGCAGTACCAAAAGGTTGTATGCATGTGTGTCCTGTCTGAAAAGGCAACCAATTATGCTAGCGAACTTCCATTTCTGCTCAACTTCGTGTGTGTTTGCAGCTGCCAACGCTCATGACCGGACCTGCAGCTGCTCGAAGTTAACCGGCGTGGTGAACCGCTCGGGGCCATCGTCGTAGAACGCCGACACGATGACCTCCGCGCCGCGCTGCGTGGGATGGCCGTAGTCCCAGAAGAGGTGGCGCCGGCGATCGCCGCACAACGTCGAGTTCCGCTGGCCGCAGACGCTCTGCGCTCCGAGCCGCCCGCCGCCGCAGCAGGCGGTGTCCACGTCGGCGAACCCTGCCGCCGTTGGATCGGCTATGATCGCCTCCATCAGGCCGTACAGGTCGCCGAGGGAGTAGGTGAGGCAGTCCAGGCGGTGGTCACCGGCGGCGAGGCTGGACATGAGAGACGCCAGCGCGTCGTCGAAGCCGGCGGCGAGCGCGTCGGCGCCGTCGTCGCACGCGCCCGTCGGGCTCTGCAAGCGCTCTATTGGCGCGCACCCGATCTGGCCCACGTTGATCACGGCAAACTTCCTCGCACCCATCCTATACAACCCCTGCGTGAATTTGCAAGTGAGTTTTTATTGTCTTCTTCACGAACACAAATTGTTATCAATCATACAGTATTGTTTTAACAAATATAATGTCCCATATGTTTAGCTGGAAAATGAAAACTCTGGAATTTGAGTTGTACTGTGATGGTGGCTGAGAAGTTGGAGATGAGGTCGGAGTAGAAGGCGGCGACGGCGCCGTGGCTCTTCATTTGGCCATTGTTTGCTGATGATGCGGCGAACGCGGCCATGTCGTTGGTGCCGATGGCGATGAGGAAGAGCGATTTCGAGAGCAGGTGCTTCGCCGTGGTGGCCCCCAGTGTTAGTACCATCTGAGCCTTGGTCGCATTGAAGTTGCGCACTTGCTTTGACAACGGGATGGTCTTCCCTGCGAACTATATATGCAAATTAATTAAATCAAATTAAGTCACATGTGCTAGAGTTGAGATATCTCTTTCTGTCTGTCTGCCACCGATCGGTTCCTTAGAGCTAGCTTAGACAACGGGATGGTCTTCCCGGCGAACTATATATGCAAATCAAATTACAACTAACATATATGCATGGTGGTTGGATCAATTTTTTTTACTGTTAGCATGCATGCTGTCAAAGTCGATCACATGTGCTCAAAGTCAGCGTTGAGATTTCTCTGCTGTCTCTCAGTCTCCATCGATCGATCGTTTCCTTAGACATGCATGAAGCACGAGTTGGTTAAGTTTGACCCGAAAGGATATGATAATTATCCCTGAAGTCTGACCTCTCGCTCGATCGTGCTTGCAACGATGTGCTACTCTGACGATGCCGAAAGAGAACGAATTTCTTTTTTTCTGTTACAAATTTGTGTGATCTGAACTTTTTGTGGCTGATGCTAGCAGGTACTACTTGTCTACTCGATCGGTTTCACAACATAGGTATGCAAGATTCACAGAAATAAATCAACAGATTTTTCTCCTCTGCAGCGACACATTATGCTGAATGTAATCACTTACCGTGGAGTCGAGAATCCCGGCTCCTCCAGAAGCATAGTTCACTCCGCCGATGCCCCTGGCGACGAGACGACGTCCATGTCGGCCGGAGCGCCGCCAGAGCGACAGGTACGCCGGCGGGCTCATCTCGAACCCCATAGCCTTCGCTGCACCATTCATCCGTCAGTTTGATCCCCCGTGCATACCACGAAGCGCACACACACAGTCAGGAACGAACAACGACTCGAGTTTTCGATCGATCGAGCACACATACCTACCAAGTCGGCGATGTTGTAGCCGTTGCTGAACCTTCCGGTGGGTCTGCCGCCGCCGCCGGAGAAGTCGACGCCGTAGTAGGGCACGTTGGCCCGGGGGACGTCCGCTCCTGGCAGGTAGTTGTTGTTGCCCACGTCCAGGAGCGAGTCTCCGAACACGTACACCGCCGGCACGGCCGTGGTCGTCGGCCGGAGGTCGCCGGCGGCGGCGAGCACCGCCAGCTGAATAGATATCGTCGTCGCCATCGCTAGAGTGACGGCAGCAACGACAACACCGTTGGTGGCTTGGTGGCGCCGCATGGTCGTAGGTCTCGTCTGCACTGTCAAGATCGGAGAGCTGTTATCTTGCTACTTGATTCAATTAGACAATACTGTTAGGACGGAGGTCATCCATTCGCTGAAGCCTGGTTACCCATACATATATATTATCATGTAGTACATCATGGCGTTGGCTATATTGAAAAATTAGGACGGCAAGAGTTTCTGGGGATCCAAGAAAAATATTTTTTTTTGACAAAAAAGACCGTGGGGGAGATCCCCACGGTGCTAAAAACTTTTATAAAAAATAACAGAAGGCCTGCCAAGAAGAATTAGGGGGGAGGGAGAGGGGGATTACAAGGCATTGATCCACTAAAGATCTAACAGGGTCTTTGATCCTGATGGATTGTAGAGAGGCTTCATCCTTGAAGTTTTGCAGCCACCTGGTGTAAGAAGCTTGGATGTAGTGTTTTCCAAACGGGCCGCCCGGCACGGCACGGGCACGGGCACGGCCGTGCCAGGCACGACGAGGCACGGGCACGGTAGGCACGGCGGCCC
>DXKC01005777.1:0-12077 GCA_031170775.1 Cymbopogon citratus
TACAAACTTATTTATCAACATTTAAATATAAGAGATTAAGTTAGAATTACGTTGTTTCCAAGATCCAGTTATCACACGGTTTTGATTAATAATAAGAAGGGGTTAGCATACAATAGATGATTACATATGCGAGAAACACTTCCTACTGCCGCCTCAGCTGCAAAGGTTCAAAGATTTGGGAGGGTAATTACTCCCTATTGGTTTGGGCAACCATTAAGGACTTAGTAGAATTAAGTTTCTCAGTTGTGAATCGAGTTTGGGGAGGTGAGACCAAGCGATCTGGGCAGGGGAAAGCGACGCCAACAAGGCTGGTAGAGACAGCTTGGCACTACCTCTGTTGTGATGTCCACGTTTTTATTTTTATTTTTATTTTACTGCCCCTTCAACTTCGATTCTGTGCCTTGTGGCGCGCGTTGCGTGTCTTCAAGAGTTCAAGTAAAACCGCAGCGTAACGATGAAGGCAACGTGAATATAGTACAGGAGTATCTTGTTGGCATGTAATACTTCGGTTGGCATCGGCAGGACACGATCACGACATTCTGCTGTTTCTTTACCCAACGACTAGTTCATAAATATTTTTACAAAAATAAGAGTTCAAAGTTGTGTTTTGAAGACCGTGGCGCGTCCTAAACGACTTCCTTTACCAATATGGAGGGAGTACAATACCTGTTGGAGATGATTTTTAGCCCATATTAGCTAAATATAGCTTTACAGAACACTTTGGATATTCTCTTGGAGATGCTTTAATGCACAATTTGTAAGTATGAATTTGGATATTAATATTTACCATATTTTAATTCAAATTCAAATACAAATATGAATATTGCCAAATACAAATGCAAAGCTGACATCTCAAGTTTGGATTAGGATATTCACCTGTTTTTTTTTTTTTTTGGAACTCTAGGAGTTTCATTACTTGTTTGATTCAAGATTACTTGTATATATTTGTTTATCGATAGTTTCTAGCATAATAAAATCACAAGTAAATTGCAATGTAGGTGGTGTGTAATATCTGGGTACTCCAACTTAAAAATATAACTTATAGGTACTGGAACTATACTTACGTAACATCTGGGAACATAACATCTAGGGACTGAGACTATACTTACATAACTTTTAGTTACTAGAGCTTGAGCAGCACAGTGCCCACGCCACCGGCAAGGCTTTGTTCCCCATGACGAGCGAGTGCAGCCGCCATCAATGTGGGCGTTGTGGTTCTTAAAGCTCCAATATCCAAAACTTACGTAAGTATAGTGTAATACGTAGATGTTATGTTTTTAGTTGAAGTACCCAGATGTTGCGTAAGTATAGTTCCAGATGTTGCGTAAATATAGTTCCAGTACCTAGAAGTTACGTTTTTTAGTTGGAGTATCCAGATATTACACATCAAATAGTTTAGGTATCTACGGTGCAATTTGCTCTAAAATCACTATGGATGGAGTATATCATAACTACCAAAAGTAAAATATTTCAATTAATATTTTAATAATTAAATATATAAATATACCAAAATTACTATTATATGTATTAATTACTAAATACAAATGAATTAAAATTAAATATATATAAATAAATAATATGAACTACCAAATTCTAAGATTTAGATGCTTTCAAAATGATAGTAAGATTTAGATGGTTCCAAAATAATTTGTACTTCATGGACACAGAGAATATCCAATACCCCATATTTTTGTTAGACGACCGTAGAATCGGAGAATAATTTAAGAAACAAATACGGATACATCCACTTAACATCCATGCTAGTAGAGCGCGCCGAGTTAAAATAAAGGATACTGGTTATCAGTAGGAGAAAGGATAAACGGACATGGTAAGACACTGTTAGATCATAAACTTATGTACAATAGATGCATTTAATACATAGTCTCCCGAAGTATTATCGATATTAAGTGATGGTAAAACAGAACACTACTTTGTACAAATTGCGCCAATATAAATCAAAACCAGCAGGAAGAACAGGACAGCTGACGTGCAATGCGATACCGCTTGCCCATTGGTTTCTGCTGAGACACACAAGCGGTGATGGCCTTTTGTTGTTGTCCTCCAATCAAGCCTACATGTTGCTGAGGCAGTAGGATGAACTTTTTTGTTCCTATCACATTGCACACAAACTACTCAAAGTCAAAGCAGGTTATGTGATGCAGATTATAAAGAAATAAAAAAGGAAACACACATGCCAGTCCTGAACTCAATAATCAAAGCCAATTTAGCCTTAACATTTGAGGTAAAGGAAATTCGATATCATCAAAAAAAAATAACTCATCAATCTACACAATGTACAAGAACAAAGTCCATGTGCTCTCAATATTATAGGGTACCTAAGAAAATAGATCATTACCGAAGGTGAGATCGGACCTGGGTAGAACCTCTTCTCTTGAACTGGACTCATGCTTTTATAGTTTTACTGCAGCACTTAATATGGCCGTGAAGGCATGAACTCGAAATCAAGTTTGAAAAAACAATCTGGAATCAGCCTTTAGACCAAGAGGGCAGACAATAAACTTCATGAACAATAGTTTAGTAGCATAGGTAGAAGAAAGGGCCGTAAAAATTATGAACCGACACAAAGCATAATTATAGATAAAACTGAATCTAATGTGTGGTTTGTGTTATGGTCAAATTTCCTTAGATTCAGGGTTTGAAGGCAAATGAGAGATGGCAATACCTTGGGTTCCTTTAGCTGTAATAGTGCAGCGCTTGTGCTGCTGCACTATCCCCCCTTGGAGAAGGCCATGAGGGAGGTCGAAGCACATTTTGTCGATGGCAGTGGCCTCCATCTAGATAAGCATGCAGACAGTGTGGTGGTTCTCAGCTATTAAGATTAATACTAAAATAGAGGCATTGGAAGTTGTGGGGATAAGCACATAAAAAATGCACCGTAGAACTTTTTTTGTGCAAAGTTTGTTCGCCAAATACTTCATACACAGATACACTGAACAAACCAGCAATTGAGATTTACGAATCACAGAGATTATCATATGGGAACATTACCAAAAAGTTGCCTAAGGAGGGGAATAGAGCTGGGCAGATCAACTGGCCACACTTATTTTCACCTACGGGAACATGCTCTACAGAAGATAATTGGAAAAGGCCGGCTCCGGAAAAAAGCGCAAGCAGTTAAATAGGAAGTTACTAAACAAATCATGTCACTATGCTCCAACACAGCTTTTCTAGCTTGTTCGTAGCGGCACATGCAGCAATAGGGCAAATGCTCATCAGTCATTAGTAGTATAGGTTTTGGAGTTTTAATTCATGCTGTAGTGAGGCACCATAGCATGACAAATGCTCATCACTCTTCATTAGGTGTGGGGTTTAAAGTTTTTAATCATGGACCTTTTAATACAATAATTCACAATTTTGAACTCATGCAGTTAATATTTTGTTCTGAAGCAGCTGATGACTCATACTGTAGGGAATAGCTAATATAATAATCTAATAAGGGCATCATATATTATCGGGGACATCTCACTAATACATGTACTCATGGCAAAAACATTTTCTTTAGCGAGAGCATATATCAGTTGGCAAGGTTGAATAAAAGTTCATAGATAGAAGATATGACAATGGGCATTTAAAGGGCATGTTCAGGAAGTTAACAACTAAAGAACTTATAATTGCCATTGTTAATTATGCACCTTGCTTATTAGAAAAAACAGATAAAATATGTACCTCTGTTCGGCTGTGTGATGCACTGATGCTCCTTGATCACCACCATCTTCATTTTGCCTATCAATATTGAACATAGGCACCGGCAACCAACACCATGACTGAACCACCAGCACTGACACTACAAGGCATGCACACAGAAGATCAAGGCCAATGAACATTTAGAAGTTGTCAGGTTACCTAAACCTCATAGGATATAGCAGGTGATAAGATTATAAAAATTAGCCCATGATAGCTTCAAGACTTCTCAGCGACCGACATACAATAAAATCCAGGTCACATGCAAATTAAACAATTGTGCAAGAAACAGGCAAGTTTTTTTATACCCTGTTGAATATCACTTATTACCTATAATTTTATAATCAAGTTGCATATATAGAAACTGAGTGACCGTTTAAAAGCTTTCAACCTGCACAAACTTGTAATAACTCATCAAAACAAGCCATATGTTTTGTCAGGTCATAGAATTTATAGTGATTTCCATGTGATTTTTAGGCAGCGTCGGAATGGAAGCAGGGAAAATGGAAGACTATTTCGTTTACTAAACATAGTCTCGCTGCACCAAGTACTCCTCCATATCATGTAAGTTAGTTATTGGCAAGCTTCAACTCTGACAAATATATTTTACATTTCAAAGTAAAGTGGACTGAATTTTCATAATCATATAATCTAAGGATCCATAATATACCACTAGAAATAGGAAAAGCATCTTTCATAAGGTACGTAGTCTAATCTAATTGAAAGAAGAAAATAAGAGTTGTATTAGAGCATCCAAGAATTCACTGGCAAACTAATTAATAGTCTGGACAGTTGGCAGGATAATAGGCAGGACTGTCTTACCATAATACACCAACTATCCAGTAAACAAGAAAGAGAGCTGTTGAGGCACTCGGCAACATGCACAATCAGGATGAAATAGGTACATTAGCTAGGAACACAAAGAATACTTTGTGAGCAAATGACGACAGAGGAACAAGAACTACAGAAAGGATCCAAATCTAGTTTGAATACCAAAAAGAAATATAGATGATTAAATCTCCCAAAGTCAGACCTGAACAAATCATGTAAGCAAGCTACTCTGGACACATCTTACATGTCTGGTAGATGGAAGGGCACAATAATTAGTTGTTCTGAAGATCGAGATGTACGAAGCAGGCCATACCAACCGTCAGAACGGTGAACAGATTGTACTGACCATATGGATCGGTAAGAAAAAAGGAATGCCCACAAAATTAGAAGCATTTTTTTCAGATGACATGCTAGATATAATTGTAGCCATCATAGATAGTAACCGATAGTGTAATACAGTGCTATCACATCTATCCCCTTTAGGGTTTAGCGTATAATACAGTGCTATCACATCTAATCATGTAATACAGTGCATTTTTTTCATCTCGCTTTGCCTTTTCCTATTCATTCCTCGTATTATACGCTGCATTTATTAATCCTCTTAATGTTTCTATCTCATTCGGTGTGCTGAACTAAAGTCTGAAACTTGGTCCTTTATGTTTTTTTTTACAACCACATTCATAATCACCCAGACAACACCAAAATAAAGGGAAAATGAGCCTATGGTGAAGATCTTAAAAAGCACCAGCCATATGAAATAAATCCAGTCGTCCTAAGTAGACATGGTCAAAAATAAAAATGTACATCTAGCTAGATACATGACCTATCCTAGTAACCTTATCCTAAACAACGATCTGAATCTGAACTTTATACTGCAATACAACAAAGACAATAGTGATGAGAAATACAAAGAGAAATTATTATCGTCGATCTCAACGCAAATCGATGTAACCTTGAATCCCCAGCTATTGTTGTGAGTCTGGAGGGAGAGATTGAGAGAGGACCATTACAGAACAGAGAACGATCCAGAGAGGTCTGAGATAGAATGGAGAGGAAACAAGAGAGAGAAATATAGGAAAAATCAATTGAGGTTAGGAAAAATACCACCTTAAATTGTCCAGATCTGCACCTGTAGCTCAGATTTGAAGAATTAAAGAGAATGAGAGAGAACTAGAGAGGCCAGATCTGCACCTGTAGCTCACATTTGAATAATTTGGAGACAGAGAATGAGAGGGAAGTCGCTTTCAGATCGAGAGAGCAACGTGGAAATAGAAATAGAAAAATATATATATATATCTTTCAGGTCAGTTGTCCTCATTTTGTTCTTGTGCTCCTCAACATCAAAATCACGGCACAAGAACAGAACTGAAGAATAATTAACAGAATGGAAGAACTTAAGAAATCAACCTTAGCTGGTAGTGTGGCCGCACTTGATTTTTTTATTAAAAAACACAATTTAATCTGGTGGATGAAGTAGCTCGAAGATTGAAGAGGCAACTGTACACTTCAATAATGGTAAAAACATTGAATAATCTAAAAGTGGATCTATGACAGAAAACAAATCGCAGAAGGTATAAAAAATTAAAGAAATAAAAATCAATATAGAAGAATCGAATAGGCTCAGATGGAAGATTTATGGATGATTGAGGCTAAGGTACGAATACATTTAGAGCTGATACAGGAGAATCGAAGAAAGAAAACTGAAATGTGCATCTGATGAGAGAAGAAATGTGCATCTGATGAGAGAGAGAGGAAAAGGGGTGGTGATGGGGAGAGACAGAAGGGGTAGCAGATGGGGAGAGAGGGAGAGACGGAGAGAGGTTAGAGAGAGAAAACAGAGAGAGGGAGAGACGAAGGTTGAAGATGACTGGGTATCGAGATGTTTTGCTTTGAGTGAGAGAGACAGAGAATAAAGAATGGGGATGGGAATGGAGTGACGTGGAGTAGGAAGGCAAGCCAGGAATGCAACAACGCGGTCAGGAAAGAGGGGAATGGGAGGTATTGAGCAGCACGAATCTTGGAACGGGCAGAGCCAAAGGATATTGCATGGCCGGCCAGATGGTTGTGGAAAAATGCAGTTCCTCACGGTCACGGTTCCCCTGCATCCATGGTTCAGGTTGGCATCGTGTGCTCTTCCACGAACAGACTGGAACCAGCCAGCCAGTTTTTAACGCTCCTATATGTTTGTTAATAACATCCTTTGTCCATACACAATCACTCTCACTGTTCCTTTCTGCATGTACTCGCATCAATCCAAACAGGCCTCGGATACCCTTCCGATCAACCCGCCGCGCCAAACGGACGGCGGAGATGCGCGCCACGCGATTTTCCGTTACGAAACCAAGGATAAGAGACGATAGCGCGCACGCCCACACACACAGGCGCGCCCGCTGACGCACCACCACCACGGCGACGGCCACCGCGCTCTCCACCTCACTCCCGCACCTCCCGCCGCGCCGCGCCACCTCACTCCCATCCGCCGCTTTCTCCCTTCCCGTCCCGTCCCGCGCTGCCCGGCTGCGGGAGTCCCGCCTCGCGGCCGCGGCGCCCGCGGCATCCGAGGTCCTCGAGTCCACCAACGGCGCCATCCCCACCGCGGCCAAGGGCGGCGCGGGGCGTGGGTACGGGAGGGAGTACTTCCCCCTGGCTGCCGTCGTCGGGCAGGTGAGGAACTCGGGTGCCGCTCTGACTGTTGCTGGATTGCTGATTGCGTGGCTTTGGATTTGCGGTAGCCGGTAGTGGACTAGTGACAGTGTTTCCTGATTTTGGTAGGCATTTCGTGGAGCGAATCAAATGTTCCTGGTGTTCCCCATAATGAACTGGGCTGCATTCGGGTCTGATATTGTCTGGCCTTGTTTTGGGTTTAACTTGTGGCCGTAGCCTGTTGCTAAGGTTTAAGATCACATTTTGCCAGCTCATGCACGGCATTTAAATCGTCTGTAGTGTATGTGGTAACATTAAGCACATATCACGATTTAGTCTATAGCCGAATAAAAAACTAAAATTAATTTGAAGGCAGCATAGTGTTCTGCACGTGGTTTCCTTCATCGTTGTGGTATGAACTGTCATGGTACCAACTGTTTCAGACTGTGTCTTGTTGTAACCCTTGGTTCCACATCATTGTCCAGATGCTATCAAAACTGCTCTGTTACTTGGGGCAATTGATTGTGAGATTGGAGGCATTGCCATCTCAGGGAAGCGTGGGACGGCAAAGACGGTGATGGCTCGTGGCTTGCATGCTATGCTTCCACCCATTGAAGTGGTTGTTGGCTCCATTGCAAATGCTGACCCTAGCTCCCCAGACGAGTAATGCCCTTTAACACTTTATATGATAATAATGCTGAAGGGTTCCTTATTGTACCATTCAAAATATTAATTTTGGCTCCCATTCTTAGTTTTTTTAGTCGAATAGCAAAAATCTTAGGCTCACTTATTTTTCCCTGGGATGTGCCAGCTCATTTCATTGAGGTTTCATTATGGCAGATGGGAGCATGGTTTAGCTGATCAAATACAGTATGACTCTGAGGGTAATGTCAAAACCGAGATTGTGAAGACACCTTTTGTGCAGGTATATCACACTGACTTATTCTTATGCCATTTCTCCTTAATGTTGTTAGCTTATCAATGGTTCTGGTTCCTCATGACAGATTCCACTTGGTGTGACGGAGGATAGGCTCATTGGATCAGTTGATGTTGAAGCATCTGTGAGATCAGGGACTACTGTGTTTCAACCTGGTCTTCTTGCTGAAGCACATAGAGGAGTTCTTTATGTTGATGAGATTAATCTATTGGATGATGGCATAAGCAATCTACTTCTGAATGTCTTGACGGAGGGAGTTAACATCGTGGAAAGAGAGGGCATTAGCTTTCGCCATCCCTGCAAACCACTTCTAATTGCTACTTACAACCCGGAGGAAGGATCTGTGCGTGAACACTTGCTTGACCGTATTGCAATTAATCTAAGGTACTTTAGACTCTGAAAAATCAGTTGCAAGTTATTGTTTTTCTATTTATTTATTTATCATGAACTGCTGCAATCTAATATAAGAAATTTTTGTGACATTCTTGAACTACGACACCCAATATTTTTCTCATTACCATACTCTTTGCTGGTGCAGTGCTGATTTTCCAATGAGTTTTGATGACCGTGTTGCAGCAGTGGATATTGCAACTCGGTTTCAGGAGTCTAGCAAAGAAGTTTTCAAAATGGTGGAAGAAGAAACTGAAACTGCAAAAACTCAGGTACTAGAAGATAGTTAGGTAGAGTTGTAAGTTGTAACTGTAATATATACCTCCTTTATTGAATCAACGCATAGGTTATTTTGTTTCTTCTTGTTATTTTTACACTCCTACAATTTTCTTCATGAAATTGGATATTCAGCAAATTATTTGGTGCTTATTAGAATGGAAGCTACCAAACAAACATGATTACAAAAGAGAAGCAAATGGCCACATTAAAGCATTAAAGTATATAACACATAATGCATGATAGGACTTTAAACTGTGGAGACCTGACATGTTTGCTGGTGTCCTACTTACCTCGTGGGAAAAATAATCATGATGTTGCAATAAAGAGAAAGGGATTAGATGAAAACAATGTGGCACAGGACTGCTATTATGAATGGCTGCATGTAGTTTTTCCTCTTGACCACACTCTTTTGACTAAATAAGCTAGCAGCCTAGCACTCTACATAAAACAGTAACCACATTGCTTTCCTATAACAGGATGTAGCTAAATACAATTCATTAGTTTGTTCTATCTGGATTTGAATTTGTGTTGCTTTGCAAGCTTGCGAAGCACCTTCGAATTTTAGTTCTGTCAGCTATCCCACTATGCCTGACTGGGATCACCAATGAAAGTATTGCGATATGTTAATGCTGACTGGTAACCGTTATTAACTGGAAATGATATGCTGCATAAGATAAGACTATAATAAAGTTAACAATTTTTGTTGCTGTTAAAAGATATTTTTATTTGATAGTGACATTAGACTAGTTGAAAGTCATGATTGTAGGATTAATTTGAATATTTTGTTATTTACTGTTCATCTGACAAGGGGAACACATGGTCACACAGATAATTTTGGCAAGAGAGTATCTGAAGGAAGTTAATATTAGCACAGAGCAGCTCAAATATCTTGTCATGGAAGCTATACGAGGTGGCTGTCAGGTCAGTTAACATGTTAGACCTTGATGCTTCGTACCAGAATCACCTGGGGTTAAGCACTTTGTAGGACTTGGATGCATTATTCTGTTGTTTACCTGTAGCTGCAGCCTAGATCTGTTATTACCTTGTGCTGTCAACTATTTACTTGTCGTAATCCTTGATGTCTTCACAGCGGTGTGTATTGCCACATCCTTATGTCAATATAGCCTTGCACTGTTGTCTACTAAACTTGTCTGGTTTCTGTCATGTTATTTGTGCACATCATATTCCCTTTTAAATTTACAACAATCATGCTTGTTTGGAATATGCCAATTTAGTAAGTTTAATGCTAAATCTAGAAATTATTATGTTTATAAACTTATAATCACAATTCAAAGCATATGCTTCTAACTATCTGCAGGGGCATCGTGCTGAGCTGTATGCTGCTCGAGTTGCAAAATGCCTTGCTGCTATGGAAGGACGTGAAAAAGTATTTGTGGATGACCTCAAGAAAGCTGTTAAGTCTACTAGCCTATGAATTCTTTATGTTGTAATACTGTAATATAAATCTAGGAATTTAAGCAATACATATTTGTTTCATTCATAGATTTACCTTTTTTTTGGCAAGGTGCTTATATCTTTACTTGACTATACCAAGTGAGTGAAAAATAAATTAGCAAGTAGCATTATCTATTGAACAACATTGGTGTAAACAGCTTGGATGTGTTTTATCTACAAGTTTGATATTTGACACACTTGGCTCCTTGCAGGTAGAGCTAGTCATTCTGCCTCGCTCGATCCTATCTGATAACCCACAGGATCAGCAGCAAGAGCAACCACCCCCACCCCCGCCGCCACCACCGCCAGAAAATCAAGATTCTTCAGAAGACCAAGATGAGGAAGACGATGACCAAGAGGTTCGTTTATTGTATTGAAAAAAGAGAGTTCCCTGTTTGACACTGGAATAATGAGGGCTTCCTTCTATGGCATGGGAATTTTAGCCTCCCTTATTTGACACTGAATTTATCTTCCATGCCTTATAATGACACTCCTGTTAGCTTTACCAAAGGACGTTAAGTGCTATGTTAAAATAAGACAGTTGCCCGTGCTGCCACATATCTTGTTTAACCATACGATGTGTGGGATGACGTATACCCTGCGTCCAATACACGAGGGTGAGCCGGGTCATGAGGTACCGCCCTAGGACGATGCTGGCTTAGTCATGTACTCATGTGTGCTGTTAATGAGCAAGAAATTAAGAAGCAATAAATGAAGAGAAGGACGCTAACAATTGCATGTATGCATATACACCCACAAATGGGCATGGTGAGTCAGCACTGGCGGATCTAGAAACATATGTTAGGAGGGGCTCCTCCTTATGTTCTACATTTAGCCCCTCCTTCTAAGCTTCGATGACTACAAATTTGTAGGGGAGAATTAGGAAGGGCTCCATACTTCCGGTGGTGGTAGCAGGGGCTTGAGCCCTGGCCGACTTGGTGCTAGACCGCCCATGTGAGGAACATATACTTTGGTACATTCATAAGAGCATATCGAACAGTGGACAGAAAAAGGAGACCGAAAAAATATGGTTTGATGGGATTGCAACACAGTATTGGGTGTGAAAAAAAGGTCCTTCCAAGATTGCCCTAGTTTTGGTGCCCAAAATTAGTGGGACCTCTTGGCCCCGATCAAAATTGTACGAGAAGGGGAGTATCGGGCGATCTACAGTTGTGCCGTGCCCAAATCGCCTGCAGCCACCACTAGCTGGCATCAAGCCAACTGTGGCTGGCTGCCGGCGGTTAGGAGCAGCCGTGGGTGACTGAAGGCGGGCCAGTGATGTTTATATGCCACCTGGGCCTGGAAGAGAGGAGAAAGGGCACAAAGGCCAGGATAGGGCGAGTGGCGTCCGAGCAGAAAAATGAGGTGATTTGTGGGCAGAATAGAGTGATCGGGAATAGTCACGCCATTTAAGGCACTGCTGAATGACATTTTTCATGGACCAATCCCCCAAACAAGTATTGGGCTCCTTTTTTATGCTCTAAGCAAAGACATTATCTGCATAGAACTTATATAAGGTATAGGGTGTATGCATGCACATGTACCCTGGCAAGATGACATCTCTCAATCTGGATGTTTTTGACCATGCGCATGTATGAAATATAGTTACAACACTTACTATGGCCACATCTTGGTGAACACAGATATTGGAATTTTTGTGTCGAGCTATGCATTTAACAGCTCGATAAGCTCACTGTTGCAAGATCTGCAGGAGCAGAAGATAAACACATGGGAAATTTTGTCTTTTCATGTGGCATTTAATGTCCTTTCGAACGGAAAAGCCAACGGTAGTGTCATATAGGGCATGATAAACTTGGTGTCACATAATGGTTGCTAAAAT
>DXKC01005797.1:0-24593 GCA_031170775.1 Cymbopogon citratus
AGTAACTAGACAATCATCAAAACTCAAGTACCCCATGAGATCAACATTATAATCAAGGAGAGTACTTGAACCACTTGAAAACACAAAAGTCTAGTTGCCACCTATGCATGCTAGTAGTTCATTTAACCATTCAAGTTCTATACTAGCATTGCACGACACAAGCATGTATAAGAATTTAAATACATGTGCAAGAGCAAGTCATATGTTAATGCACAACCAAATGCAACAAATTGCTTATGAGCTTGCTCCCTCTACTTGTGTGCTTCAAAAAATTTTAATTTACCCCTTTTCCAATCTCTTTGCACCTTCTCTTTGTGACTTATCTCTCTCCCTTTGTCATTGATTACTAAAAAGGTATGGTCAAATTATAGATAGTAAGTTACATTAGTTTGAGGTAGAATCAAATTTTACCAAATTTGGTCGATTCTAGATGGCTTGCCAAATATATTCAATTCGGTTTGAATCAAAGACAAAATGGCCCTATAGCTTTTCACCTTTGCTTTGAGCCCATTTTGTTCCTTCAAATCCACCAAGTCTTGAGCACTTGATCATCTCTTTTGGATCACACCATCCATCACCATGATCATCACAAGCTCCTCACTTGGCTAGGACCACCTTCTCTAAATCTCACACTTAGATCAAAGGTTAGTCCTAGGGTTTCATCAATTATCCAAAACCAAACTAGGGACTTTCAACATCCCCTGCCATGTTGCTATTCTGGTTGTCCCTACCTTAAAGACATGCTCAATTTTCCATACATCAATCATTGTTCTCTCTTCCATCACTATTTGACTAAATCTCTATAATGCTACCAATGTCCATCATAGTAAGTGTTGGTTTGGAAGTACTAGACACTTCCATTAGCTTTTAAATTAAGCGTGGTGCTTTGGTTAAATAGCCTTCCTTAATCTAATTAAATATGGAGTCTAGTTTGGTTATTGAACTAAAAACTGCTTGTGTAGACATTAGGATATTTTGTTCGACTAACCCCTATAGGAAAAACTTTTAAAAGTCAAACTAGGAAGTCCCGAGATGAACTCACACTGGAGAAAAAAAGAGACACATGAACATCAACAATTTGCACAAGGACTATCAAGAATGTCAAGATCAGGAGAACAACATGATAGTGGGATTAAAGAGAAAGAAGGAAACAACAAAGACAAGCTGTTCATGAACGCAACCAACTGGCAAGAGAAGCTTCCACAAGGTGATTCAATATCATCACTCTTCAATGGCAAAGGTAACATCTCAAGGTAAGTAATCACTTTTTGAAAAGCTTTTCTTGATCCTAGTACACACATAAATAGAGAGCAAAACATGTTTAAGTTGAAACCTCACTTAATCCAACCTAATGAACTTAGCATATTCAGTTCTTTAATCTTGTTCATAGCTTCGCTCTCTTGATCTCATAGTATTACCCGATGAGCTAAAATGTAGCACACCCAACCTTTGGAAGATGATAGTCTTACTCATCTGAAAGATATGTATAGATAGACAATCCTTCCATAGGTTGAGCAATCTGATCTTCCAAATATTTGAAATGCAACAATCATGCTCATTTTCTAATCTTATCACCCATAAACAACAATTTTATCTTGTTCAATGTGCCTAAGGTTGGAGAAGAATGAACAAAACTTTTGGTTCTGTTGGTGTTTTTCCATCAATAGAGCCTATGCACTTGATCTCTACCTTATCTTTATAAGCAGGACACACTTTGAGGTTCTATAGAGTGAAGGCCCTGGATCTACAACAACGCACACTGAGCAAGATGCTGCCAGTTTCCACAATTAATGCTTCACTTCAAACGAGCTAGATGAACGAAGAACATGGGTAACACCATATCAAGGGTGCAAGTATCAAGATCTCCACCTTAGGTCCAGATGGTGCACCTAAGGAATAAAACATGGTGAGATGTCCTATTTAGAGGACTTAAAACATTGAACCCTCGCCAAGAGGATTTGAAGGACCAAGAAGAGCAGACTGGCTAGTGGATGCTCTCTCCACTGTTGGAGCACTACTTCAACAGTCATCACTATCAATCAATGCTCCGATAGAAGTACATCTTCACTCCCAGTCTGCTACATTACAAGATCAAACGACTATGTCAACATCCAGCTTTGGGGAGAGCATCCCCGTGTATCCAGGTAAGTATCCTTACCCTCTTAAAGTTTTTTTACTATAAATAAATTTAAAAGTAAAAAAATTGTGAGCACATGAAGGTTCACACCTATATAATTATAATAGAGTTACCATTGAGTATTTTATGTATGCTAGTTACAATGTGTCTAGTTTGATTAAATTAGAGTTGAGTCAAATAAAAAGAACCTTGTCTACTCTCTATGCATGGAAATGATAAATGGTTGCTCTGTTGTAATTCCTTTCAAGTACCTAGTTTTCAGCGTTGAATTCTCCCATGTTTTGGACATATAATTGTTTTGACATAAGATTTGCTCTGAACTTGAAACTTATGGGTAGCGAATGCTTGATCTAAGTCTAGGTAATTGGCGGATATGATATGAGAAGGTCTGAGCTGCTGTTTATCCTATTCCTAGTGATACTTGAGTTCCGGAGATTTATCTTTAGAAAAACTTAAAATTGCCACATGATGAGTTCCTATATGACGAGAGATTGAATTCCTTCCATAGCCATATACATGCTTGCTGGACTAGGAAAACCAGCTCATAAGCTACTTACTTAGTGTTGAGTTTGGTCAACCCGTGTTAGACCCCTGTTGAGAGGGTGATCATGCCCCCAAGATCAAGATCACTTACACCCACATATATTCTATTGCTCCTACCCTGGGAGTATGCAAAAACATGCTTTTTCCACCCAAAAATCTATCTCCTACTCTGGGAGAAGATCCAAAAAATTGTTAGGTTTCAAAAATGCTCCAAGATGGTGATTAATCTCTTCCCAAGTTTATTGTATTCTACACAAGAGTCATAAGGCTATGCAAAATAAGTAAGTAAAAAAGAGAGAGAGGACAAAAGTCCCAACATTCAAAAAGAAAAAACTTATATCTCATGACCTCTATGCCTGAAGAAGTTCTCCATTATCATCAAGAAAGGAAGAAGATATCCCAAGACCTCCAAAGCAAAATTCTTGATAAATTCTTCAGTCGGAAGCAATCTCTCTAGGAGCAAAGTAGAATTAGGTTAGCCACCAAATATTTTCACACACATGCACATCTTGATCTAAGGGTATGACACTCCCCTCCTCAGATCCTATTTTGACTAGGCAATACATGCAATTTAAGTATGCTACATGCTTGAAATACCCTTAACTCCATATAAGCCTATTAGTTATAGGGTATGAGAGAGGAGGCATGATGCTACTCTGCCTTATTCAAAAAATACCACATATTTTGAGTGAAGGAGAGAAGTCAAAACACCATCATTGCCTAAGTGAGAATCCACAAATATCATAAATGAGAAACTTGAGAGGGTCATACATAGGAATCTCTGAGTTTTATTTTGAAAATATACAGAAAACTCCAGGATGAAGGTTGATCAAAGAACTCGAGACACAGTGCTTGACTTGATTGTTCTGTCTTTCAATTACTTGAGACCCAAGTGAAGGCCAAAAGCTCCATGGTTGAAGGTAATATGAGTAAGTGTGAATTCAGAATAGTTTACTCCAATTTAGATGAGAATTCTTGTTTGAACCCATGTATACTTTTGAGGCGTGAAAGCATTGTAGCAACTCCTGATCCATTGTTAAGATTAGCTTTGCTAAGGGACTAGCAAAGGTTAAGCTTGGGGAAAATTGTTGACGGTCACTAATGCTCATTATTAACCATCAACTATAGTTTGATATCACATGAAAACACATAAAAAGAACCACAAAGCATAGTTGTAGTGTTTGAAACTAACAAGTTCCACAAGTTGTGTTGCTTCCTGTTGTTTTGCAGGGATCTTAATTTTTCATAGAATAAAAGTACCTCAAATGATGAATTGGAGTACACCATTGTGAAGGTCTCATCGAGCCACATGAAATAGAGTATTGATTCACTCAAATCAGATTCTAGACGACAAAGTTACGCCTTCTGGAAGTTTGTAGATGGGCTTCAAGAGCAGTTCGGAGTAAAACAGGCATATCTCCCTCATCCGGACTCCGTTTTAGGTGATCCACCAGGCGAATCGAAGCTAACGACGAGACCCACAAGTCACCAAAGATAGGCCCAATTGGACCAAGGCCTGGGTTGGTCAACCTCACCCCTAGGTCGGCCGACCTGGGTAGGTCCCACCTGTCACCAAGCTTCGGTCTATGGCACTCCAATGCCTTTGAGGTCCAATCTACGCCGTCGTTTCAAGTCGGTTTGATTCAAGCGCTGCGGTTCATCCCTAGGGGCTATATAATCAGACCCAGACCTTCCCTGGAGCCATCTCCTTCATTAGCTATCTCCAGAGCAAAAGCTAGGGTTTCAACTCTCCATCCACGTAGAAGTAGTGGTTCCTCTAGTTATCTAGTTCTAGTTCTAGTTCTTCTAGTTCTAGCTCATCTAATTGTAATTAGGGTTCCAGAGAGAGGAAAGAGAGGAGAGAGCTGAGGATGAGCCGGATCTGCGGATCTTCCTCGACATTGTACAACTACAGCATCTAGTTCTTCAGCAATCTCTAGGTTCATCATTATTTATTTCTAATTATTTTTTCTAATTAATTTTAGTTCTTGCTTTATTATATTTATTGGATCTCCGCTCGTATTGAGTGCTCTAGTTATTCTCAAGGTAATTAGAGTAGTAATCTTTAGTGTAGATGTGGCGTCTAGACTAAGGTTTACCTGAGTTTGCGCCCAATCCTCTGGTTAGTTGTGGTAGCCCATAGAGGTGACAATTTTGTCTGGTCTTTGTAATCCACCATGTTACGGTTGGTGTTTTGTAGAGCTTTTTGGCAACCTTCCCCCAACTACTTTATTCCCAATCTTTTTTGAGAGTCGGAAAGATACTGTTGCTCCAAAGTCTGATTTTGATCACACATTCAACTTAGAAAACCCTAAATCCCTCTCCGCCCTATAGTTATCCTTTTCTTAGATGTTCCTAGTTCTTTTAGTACACTTTATGTTCCTCGTGGAAATCGATACTCTAGAATACTCCCGGATGAAAGCTACATCGGTATCCGTGTGCTTGTGGATTTTTCTGTGTGCGTCTAAAATACCCAACATTCATCCTTATGGATGCTTTAGATTCCCTTCCTATCTATCAATATTCTGCTCCCACAGGTGCACAGCTAGAGCCACCGGAATCTTCCAAACTTATCCTCACACCTGGCTATGAGTTGTGCCCATGCTTAATAAAATGGTCTAGGACTATTCGTTCTTAGGAGAAGGTGATGAAAACCCATACACCCACCTACGGGAGTTTGAGAAAATTTTTGCGTGTTTGCAAATTGCAGGCGTGTCACATGAAACCCTAAAGTGTAAGCTATTTCCGTTCTCTTTGATGGGAAAAGCTAGTCACTGGTATTCCCAAAACGTAAGGAGTGTGCAGGGAGAGTGGAAAACTTTACACTCTAACTTCTGCTTACATTTCTTTCCCATCCCTAAAGTAGTTAACCTTCAAAAGAGGCTCTATCTTTTAAACAAGAAAAAAAGAATCTCTTGGTGCGTACCGGCCCTAACCTTTCCATTCAAGGCCAAATGCTTTTACAACATTTTTATATGGGTCTTAATAGAAATTCCGTGCAACTTCTAGACACATCCTCTCAAGGTGCTTTCTTGTATCTCTCTGCTAGTGAAGGGAGAGAAATCCTTACAAAAATTCTTGAGAACACTCTTGACACTAGCACTCCCGATGATTCTCTAGAAGCTATAGTTGAGACAATTCCTAAGGAAGAACCAGTGATAGTTGAGCCTGAACCTATAGCTAATCCACCTGAAGCCTCAACTATCATCCAAATCCCTGAACCACTGAAGGAGGAAGAAATTCCAACTTCTAAAAACATATTTGAATTCGAGGAGGATCTTTTTGCTAATTTTGGAAACACCTCAAATTATTCTACAATAATGAAATCTTCAGCACTGTCTGCACCTAACCAGCATCTTCCTAACACAATCCAAGATGAGTTCCTTAAAGAGACTGTGAAGGAGTTGACAACGGTCATAAGTGATGATTGGTTGAGAGAATCTGAGCTTTCTCTTGAAATCATTCGACTAGATTCTCCTTCCTCTATTTGTTGTCAGATTCACAACACTTCCTTCGATGCTCTTTATAATCTAGTTGTAGGAGTAAATATCATGTCTAAATCTCTTGCATATACACTTTTTAAAGATATGAAATTAACTCCAACAACCAAGCTTCTAAAGAGTCTCTCAGGCCAAATCCTCGCTAGCGAAGGAATCTTCCACCTCGTCCCTATCAAAGTAGATGAAACCAAGGTGTACTTAGTTTCTATATTTTTGATATTTAGGAGTTTGATCTTTTCATAGGACATCCAATAGAGAGACTTATCCATGAAGGAAGACAGGGGAGTGTAAATATGCATCTTGGGAAAAGCCTAAAGCTTTCTATTCCTATCACTCATGCACTCCATGCCAAGGTAGAGGAGTTAAATCCCGAGCCAGATCCAATGGAGGAGATAATGGCAGTGTCTCTTCTAGAGTCCACCGAAATAGATCTCAAAGAAGTTTCCCAAGATTTCATCGAAGAGGAAGAACAACCAAGAAATCCATTCCCTTTAGATGAAACTCTAGAGCCTCCAAAACCCCCCATTGAGCTCAAGCCCCTTCCTTCTGGATTGAAATACGCTTTTCTAAATAATGATAGGGAGTCTCCGGTGATAATTAGTGATAAACTTTCTGAAAATGAGACCTTTCAACTCCTTACCATGTTAGAAAAGCATCGTTTAGCTTTTGGCTACTCACTCGAAGACCTCAAGGGAATTAGTCCTGTCCTATGCACTCATTGCATCCCTACAGATCTAGATATTCCACCTTCTAGGAAGCTCCAACGTAGACTTAACAATGCGATGAGGGAAGTAGTTAAGAAAGAGGTTTTGAAACTGTTACACGCTGAGATCATTTATCCTGTGCCACACAATGAGTGAGTGAGCCCAGTTCAAGTTGTACCTAAGAAAGGGGGTATGCCTATGGTAAGAAATGAGATAAATGAATTGATCCCACAACAAACTGTCATCGGATGGCGGATGTGTATAGACTATCGAAAACTCAACAAAGCAACAAGGAAAGATCACTTCCCATTACCCTTCATCGATGAGATGTTGGAACGGCTTGCAAACCACTCTTTCTATTGTTTCCTTAATGGCTATTCTGGTTACCATCAAATCCCAATCCATGCTGATGACCAAAGCAAGACCACTTTCACTTGTCCCTATGGAACTTATGCCTACCGTAGGATGTCCTTCGGTTTGTGCAATGCTCCAGCTTCATTCCAAAGATGCATGATACCTATATTTTCTGATATGATAGAACAGATCATGGAAGTTTTTATGGATGATTTTTCTGTTTATGGAAAAACTTTTGATGATTGCTTAGAAAATTTAGACAAGGTCTTGCAAAGATGTGAGGAAAAGCACTTAGTCCTTAATTGGGAAAAATGTCATTTCATGGTTAGAGAAGGAATAGTGCTTGGACACTTAGTGTCCGAACGTGGGATTGAGGTAGATCGTGCAAAGATAGAAGTAATAGAGAAATTACCTCCTCCCACAAATGTCAAAGGGGTATGAAGTTTTCTTAGCCATGCAGGGTTTTATAGACGTTTTATAAAGAATTTTTCTCACATTGCTAGACCCCTCACAAACTTGCTAGCCAAGGATGCTCCCTTTGAGTTCGATGATGAGTGTTTAGTACCTGTTGTGTTACCACAAGCTCCATTACCAGTTGCACCTGCCAATTCACCTTATTGACAGGATTGAGGAGTTGAACTATCAGATCCTCTAGGCCTTTCATTCTGAACATAGGCTCCTCCAGCATATGATCCCGCGATAAATTCAGCCTCTATGAGTGCATTA
The DNA here is from genome assembly GCA_031170775.1 of Cymbopogon citratus. Taxonomy (NCBI): domain Eukaryota; kingdom Viridiplantae; phylum Streptophyta; class Magnoliopsida; order Poales; family Poaceae; genus Cymbopogon; species Cymbopogon citratus. The sequence goes on from DXKC01005797.1 coordinate 7,965, forward strand.
CCCAAATAGTTAACAAATGTAATGTTGTGATTGGTCAGGGTTTAACTCATAGCTTTGGTGATGGTCTGGTACATATTAGTGTGTGTGATCTTGATGGTTGGATCAACATCTCCTTCCATCAAAACCCTAGGGAACGTGGTTCTCTAAATCGTTCGCCCCCACGCATCTTGGAATAGGACAGCAAACACTTCTGCTTGAATTATTTAACACATGTCTCCAGCGTTTGCTTGGTGTCATCATCCAAGTCTTCCTCAGTGACGTTGATCGGCTTGTACTCATTTTGAGTCATGGCGTGATTGTGATGAGTCCCACCGAGCGTACCAAAAATGTGTTGACACGTGAATGTCGCGCCAACACACTAACGTGAGGCCCGAGAGAACCGAGGTGAAGCAGGAGGCTCCATGATTCTCAAGACCTTGAGGCAATGCCGAATTATCACCGAAAGCGTGCCAGTCAATTTGACCTGTAATTGACAAGGTAGAAGAAAAAGTAAAATCATGGAACCTGCCGGCGTGGTGCCAGACTGCTCCGCAATATATGGCTAAGAAATAGCCGATAATCATAGAAAATTGACTAAAGAGTCAACCCCTGACTGCGTAATAATATGAAGATAAAGATGTAAACAGAACAGGTTATAAAGATGCAAAATTCATAGTATATTTTATGCAAAATTCATAGTATATTTTACTTAGCCATTATGTTTAATCAATATCAATTATGAACATATAGCATGCATATAACAGTATCAGATAGATGAATCTAGCCGATAGCTGATACAGACAATACTACATGTGAAAGCATAACTGGATCGGCTAGATAGCCGATACAGGGTCCATGAAGCAGGAATAAAACATGTTTAAAAGTAAACAAGCAAATTGACCAACCTAGACTGATCTCAAAAACCTATATAAATCTAAGGCAGTTTTAAACCCACAATAGGTAACGATCAAGATTAGATAGGGATTGGCCGATGAAAGTATGATTCAAGCATATAATAGATCTAAATATGATAATCACTTGAATTTAATAAAATAAGGCCAAATCTACTAATCTTTAGATCGGGCAGTGATATTGTTACAATAAATAAATCATTATAAACAAACAATATCGGTAACTTAATGAATCTATTAGTTTGCCAAGCTGTAACACCCTAAAAATATGCTTGTTTTTAAAATAGTTAAATTGATTTAATTATGCATTTTTGTGAGCATCTAACATAGACAAAATAATAATTTTATAATTTTTAATTCCATTCTAGGGTTAGAAACATGTGTGTGCATGCATGCTGCTGCATAATATAATTTGTACTGTTTGGATTTGTCTCAAGTTGAAAGCAAATCAAAATTGTTTCAAAATCTAATTGAAAACCAAGTTTAAATAAAAGAAAAAGGAATTTCTTTCCCTCTCTTTCTCCTTCCTCACTTTTGGCCTGAGTCGGCCTGCTACTTTATTTTTCCAATGGCCCGTTTCTCTTTTCTTTTCCTGTTTTGGCCTGTTACGCCTTGCTCGGCCCATGGCCTTTTCCTGCTAGGCCTGCCCACCCTCCCCTTGCCGCTGGCCCAAAGTCGGGCGCCAGCCTAGCTTCTCTCGCAGCTGCGCTGCCCTCCCTTGTGCCGCTACCCGTTGGGACCCGCATGTCGGCGCCTACCCCTTCTCCTTCCTCGTGCCGGAATTTCTGCACCGCAGTTTATCACGTCTTCGTTTCCTTCTTGAATTCCATTGATGGCGGCCATCAACCGGGCGTCTTCAAGCAGCGCGTGCCGCGCCCGTTTCCTTCTCTACCGGCCCTGCCGCCCTATAAATCCCTGCGCTGAGGCCTCCCTCCATTCCTTTGGCCGCTGCCCACAGCACACATCGCCACCATCCGAGCTCCGTTTGCTTGCCGCCGGAAGTTTTTCCGCCGCCGACCTCGATTCGGCCATCTCGCCGCTGACTACTTGCCGTAAGTCCTCTCCGTGAGTTTGTTTCAGCGTCGTGAACTCTTCCGACTGATCTTTGTGGTCTAATCGCCATTGTTTCATGTTGCAACCTTGTGCAGGCCATCCTCTTCTGCCTTTCCGCGCCGCGCGTCGACTTCTTCCTGAAATTTGTCACCTATTTGAGGCTAGGTGAGATCGCCTTCCCCTCCTCTTTGTTTTGGACCAAATCCCATGGCAAATAGTGCCCTATAGCACGAGAACGAGTTTTCCGGCGAACTCCTCGCCGCCGGCCATGGCTACTGCCGTGTCGGTTGTCTTCCCCGCCAGGGCGCCGCCGCTGGGTATCGTGTTTCGATCTAAGCCGTCAGATCTAGATCGGATGGCTCAGAATAGAACTTACCCCTTCGTGGGTGTTTTTCATAAAGAGTCCTCTGATTTTTGCTTTATTTACATCCGAGTCCCTGGCCGGTTCTGGATAAATGAATTTGATTTATTTATTTCAAAAAAGAAGTTCCATCTAATTACAGCTATGCCACTAGGTTTAAACGCTTATAAAATCTGTTTTAGCTCCGTTTTGATCCGTTCAACTTGCGTTAGATTTGTAATTTCATAACCATCATGTTAATACCACTGTTCTCTGGTTTTGTAGCTTTTAAAATTCAGGTTTGCATTTAGTGAATTATTTTGCTATAGGAAATCTTGTAAAATGCATAACTTCGTCGTTCTAAGTCCGATTTTCGTGATCTTGGCGTCTATGTGATCGTAGCGACGTGTAGGATAGTTTTATATACTTTTCAAACTGTTTTTTCTACTATTGGTGTACCGATGTAGTTGTATCTCTTTGTTTGCCTTGTATGTGAATGCTCGGATGATTGTATGATTGATGATTGGTGATCGAGTATAGACGGTGAGCATTTCACTGGTGACCAAAAGTTCTACCAGGAGCAGGACCAGTAGCAGGACTTTGAGAACCAAGGCAAGTATAGTTGGGTTATTTTCTATATTCATGATCATGTAACTTTATTAATGAATGCAATGAATGATAAAAATGGCAACTTAACAACATATGGACTTGTCTGTACGTGAGACTTTGGGATTTATAGTACAACTATGAGGGCTACATGGCTCTGGTTTTAGTTCAGTATGGGGACCTTTTTCTAACGAGTTGGAGGAAGGGCCGATTCGGGGTATAGACCTGCCGCTGTCCCGGTAATGCAAGAGTATAGGCTGCGGTTATGTGCCTTGCAGGAAGAGGGGTTCTATATTTCGATGACTTAGCACCCCGGCTTTTTAGACGAAACCCTTGAAATACTTCATAGTGAACCCTGTCGGCCTTCCTAGGAAGAGGGCTAAGAGGCTGTACACCTCGGGCGAAAGGGTAAATCATGGCTCATAGTGAAAGTGTACACCTCTGCGCAGAGTTTATTAAACTGATATATCAGCCTTGCCCAAGGACACGGGCGGCCTTGAAGACATTTACATTAAGATGATGACCGATGTTGATTTAATTGTTCATAACTTTATTGTTTCATTCTTTACATTATTACGTTACATTGATCATGGGTTAATGGGAAACTAAAACCTGATAGCTATATTTGCTGGGTACAATGTGTACTTACACTTGCTATGTTTTATTACTTGGATAAAAATCCCGGATGGGTACAGATCAAGGTTGGAATGAGGAGTACGATGATAGCTATCATGATGAGTACAATGAGTGCTGTCCCCCAGTCGACGTCCCTGTGTTGATGTCACCACAAGAGCGTCTTTTATTTACTTCCGCTACTTGATGTAATAGACTTTGAGTTGAATATTTGTCCTTTATGTAATAAAGCACTGTGATGATACTACTTGTTGTTTGTCAACTTATATGTGCGACTGTTCTAGGGTGCATATGAGACTTTTTATATCCTATTTCAATTCCTTGGAAATATGGGTGTGACACAAGCTAATAGAGCCGATAACTAGATAAATCACATAGATTCAGAGATCGGACAAGCCATTGCAGCCTGAACCGATGAGACAGATCAAAAGTATAACTTGCAATAGTAATTAGATAAGCAGGAAGCCGCTCTCCACGTCAATCACAACCTATCTAATGTTCTTGCTGCAATATGTGCAAATAAACAGGAAGCCGCTCTCTACGTCAATCACAGCCTATTTGTGAATACTACGGGGTTTGACAATACTTACAAGCAAACAGAAAGCCGCTTTCCACGTCAATCACAGCCTGCTCGAAGACCTCGTCGAGAATCTACGTTATGTTACTCGTACTCCTACTCCTAAGGGTTTGTAGCATGATAGCCAGTTGTATTGATCGTGATGATAAATTTTTACAATGGCCAGAGCATTATATTTATAGCCCGAGCGAATAAGAGTTCTAATCTAAAATGACTAGAAACTAATAAACTATGGTAAATATGATAACTTGGACACCAATCTTTCCCTTCCAGTGGACTCCGACGTGTCTTTCCTTCCTGGCCGACCCGGATGTGGTCTCTTCCCAAATCTGCGTTTAGCCAATACGCCTGTCACGATGCTACTTTGGCTTTCTTTCCTTTTCTTCAACCACTACCACATTAGCCTTGATTCGTCTAATACCTGGTCCCATGTACGATAATCATCTTACCAAATTATGGTGTCAACAGTTGATTTTTTAAGAATTTGTATTAAGCATGAATTCTATCATGTCAACTTCTTTTTCTAAAGGTTCATGCTCATAGAAAACCAAGGTATCAACAATGGTGTGATGGAAGTGGTGGTTATCAGGGTGCCGCAGCATCCTGACCAGCCACAGGACTCCATCTCTTTCAACCAATTGGGCAACACTACTAATTGCCTAAGGGTAACTAGCCCTTACATTCACCTGATAGTGGAGGAGGTCCTTGCTGACATCCAAAATGGTAACTCCTTTGATGGCTCTGATAGTCCTGGAGTTGTATCTGCTATACGCATCAACATGGTGATTGTCCCTTCCTTCATTCTCAATGCCTGTCGGAAGCTCCCACTAGGATGCAAGTACCTGTTGCTGGAAAATATTCAGTGTCAGGAATGGAAGGAGGATGTCAGTAAGGCCCTCATGCCTGTCAAAACCTTTCTAGACCCGCTGCTGGTGAGGCTTTGGGTTGCTCTATTTGGTGACAAGAGTAAGCAGGTGCAGATTGGGGCGGATCCCATTCATCTCCCAACCAAGCTCTCCAACAAGCTGGGTTCCAAGACACCCCTGGTGAACACACTGGTCAGAAGGAGCTCTTGTCTCAACCCCAAGGCAGTTGCTGCGTGTAGGTTGTTAAGATCAAAGAACCTGCCTCCAAATGCCGTAAGAGATACATCATCGACATTGATGCGCTGCCAAAAACTATTGAAGGAGCTATTGTCCCCACCCCGCTCAGTGTCCTCCATGAGTGGGCTGCCAAATGTGGAGTGCCTCCTGCGGAGCTCTCGAAGGATACCCTACTGCAAGGGCATGAAGAAGATACAGAAGAATGATAGAAGAACCTTCACTGGATCGGTGCTGCGTGGTGCTCATCACCACATTTATCTTATATTATCTTTATGTTTCCTGTTTTATGAACTCGGTCTGGTTATCAGTGATGTACGCTACCTTATATTATGACATCACTTCATACTATTATGGGGTTTATTTCTGGTTTGTGTCCTTCTGTGAAGGGCATTATGTTGCTTGCATTCATTTTAAGTTATCCAATGCATAGATCATGGAACATTTTATGCTGGAATGTTAGAGGCATCAATAGTGCTGATAAATGGCCGTTTATTAGGAACAAGATTGAAGAGAGCAACTGTGAGATCTTTTGTTTTTAGGAAACCAAAATGGAGCACTTTGATCTTGCTTTTATAAAGAACTTTGTCCCAAAGAGGTTTGACATGTTCAACTTTGCTCCATCGACTTGTGCTTCAGGTGGGATTATTGTTGGCTAGACTGGAAGCTTGTTTCATGGCTATGTTATTGAAGTTAGGCCTTTTCTTGTCATCATCTATTTTTCCTCTAGGATGGATATGCATGTCTAGTTCCTCTCTTCGGTTTATGGCCCCTGTACTGAACCTGCTAGAACTATTTTTGTCAATTGGATGAAAAACCTGGATATTCAGGATGACTGTAACTAGATTTTGATTGGGGACTTTAACTTCTATAGATCCGTAGAAAACAGAAATAGAAGTGGGGGCAACTTTCAAGATACTCAAATCTTCAATGATGTTATTGATCATCTAGGCCTTGTTGAATTGCCTCTGAAGGGTAGGCCGTTTACTTAGAGCAATATGTAGAATGAACCACTACTAGAGCAGCTTGATTGGTTCTTTACTTCAGTCAACTAGACTGCTGACTTTCCTAACACAATGGTTACTCCTCTTGCTAGACCAACACAATGGTCCCCTGTAGAATTTCAATTGAAATAAAGATCCCAAGATCCAATGTTTTCACATTTGAGAATTTTTGGGTCTCCCATAGTTCTTTTTATAGTGTGGTTCAGAACTCTTGGACTCAGCCAAGAAGAAACAATATGAACTGTATGAGTAACATAGTGGCTGTTCTCTCGTCTAAGTTCAAAAACTTGTGACATGATCTAAAGAAGTGGAGTAAAGGCATCTCAAACATCAAGCTTCTCATTGAAAACTGCAATAAGGTCATCCTTTTCCTAGACTCAGTGGAAGAATTCTGGCCCCTCTTCAACCCTGAATGGAACACAAGGAAAATTGTAAAGCTTCAGTTAAACAGGTTACTGAATCAGCAGAACTCCTACTAGAAGCAGAGAAACACCATCAACAAAATCAAGTATGGAGATGAATGTACTAAGTACTTCCATTCTATGGCCACTGTGTCCTACAAAAGGAATCCGATTACCCAAATTCAAGATGACTATGGTGTCACCTTAATGCAGCATGAAGACAATGCTAATCACCTATGGCTCACTTTTAGGAATAGAATGGGTCAATGTAGCAATGTCACCATGTTTTTTGATCTAGGATCCCTGATTCATAGTAGTGATGAGGTCGATCTGAGCAGCCTTGTTGCTCCCTTCCTACACTGAAATTGATAACATCATCAGAAACATGCCTGCTGATAAGGCCCTATGTAGGACCGGTAATGGCGACTAGAGGGGTGAATAGGAGCCTCAAATTTTTCTTTCTCTCAAAGAGAGGAGCTGGAGGTCATAGGCTCTTTCACATCAAACCCAAAAACCAAATAGCACCCAACAAAAAAGTTCCTGGCGGAAATAGCCACTTGTAGGAACTGACGGTGCCAGAATCGGAGTCCGGCAACACAAAATCCACACAAATCAACCCTGGCCCCTCCTCAGTCGGCCTAGCCGGTCCTGGCACCCAGCTTAGCCGGTTGAGTCGGCCTAGCAGACAGTGCCAGTCGGCTTAGCCGACTGTGCAGCAGCGATAGGGGTGAGTCAGCTTAGCCGGCTCCCCAATCGGCCTAGCCGGCTCCCCAAGTCAGCCTAGCTGACTGCACCAACCGGCCTGGCCGGTTCGTGCGAAACAGCCATGACCAAGATATACAAAATCTCAAATCTTCTCCAAATCAAATCCAATCGCAACCAAATTTTAACAGTAGGTTCTTGATGCAATTGGTGAGCTATCTCTAGGAGATCATCACTCAGATCGGAGTAAAACTCAAGATTTCACAAAAGAGAGGAAAGGGGAAAAACTTGGAGACCTAGAGCAACAAATCCATGAATCTTTGATCTCATGAGGTTTCAGAGCAATTCCTTCGGTGGAAAGACTCTACTCACTTCATAGATCAAGACAGCACAAAAGATTCGGATCGAAAAACCCAAGAATCGAAGAAATTAGAAAGTTCTCGAAGAGGGACAAGATGAACTCGTGAAGAACACGAAGAACATGATTCACTCCAAGTTTCCAGCCATGATTCAAAAAGCCTAGAGGGCACGCGCACACTAAGGGGTGCGCTTCCTACAAACACAAATCACAAGTAGTTCGGGTGACCTCTCTGTAGCAAATTCTTGGGGGAAGGAAATGAAAAGCGAACACTAGAAGGAGAAAACATAAAATGGGAGAGGTGAGGGAAGAAGGGGTCTCCACCTCCATTTAAGGGATATATTTGGACATCCCCATAATGCCCATGAGATAACTTGAGCTCAACTAAACTACCTAGGGGCATTCTAGTCTTGCTCTTGATAACTTGATCTGACGGCCACCGTGCCTCCTCATCGGTAGCCTTGCATCCACGCAATCTCCCCGATGCCGCCATGTGCCATCCGTTCGCGCGGGACTCCACCTGGGTTTTGAGGCCAAACCCATGAATCCTCCTCTGTGAGTAGCGTGCCACACACGTATCCCCTGCCAATGGTTTTGAGGCCAAACCACCAATCCTTCGCCGATGGTTTTGAGGCCAAACCACCAAACCTCCTTGCCAGTACGTGCCACGCACGGATCCCCCGCAATGTCATCTTGCACTTGTTGAAGTCCCAAGTGTCAGCCACTACGGCTAGCACCCGGCCGTGTGGTCCCTCGGTCCAAGCCACCACGTCTGCCCTTCACCTCCACGGTTCATCAGCACGGCACGTCCGCTTGACCTTCTCCCGACTATCGCTACCGCCCTCAGACTCCACACCTGCACAACATAAGCTAAGAGACGCCATTTCAACACACTACCCTGTGCCTGGGATTAGCAGAACCACCCAACAACCGACCAACCACAAGTGTTGGACCTTGTTGTCAATCGCTCATCACACACAAAGATGCTACACAAGGGCTATGGAAAAATCCATGTGTTCGCAATCTCCCCCTTGATGAGTACATTGACAACACCAACACAAAACCAAAGAAAGCCCACTCAAATGACCAAAGCCAAAGAAAAGCTCAAAACAGGTCACTTGCAATGAGTAAAGATCGATTCAGAAACTTGGTCCCCAAAGACATGGGCAATGGCTCGACACAACCAAGTAAAACAAAGCTAGCTCTCAAGAAGAGGCAGAAAACAGGCTCAACACTGCTAGCAAAAGCCAAAACTATCAAAAACTTATGAAAACAGCTAGACCCTCAAGACAGAGGCAAAGGCTCAACACATCTAGCAAAGACAGTAAAGGAACTCCCCCTGGGAAGATGCAATCTCACAAATGGTGCACTCTCTGGATTTGTAGCTTTTCTCCCCCTTGTTGGTAGTGCAATTATCAAGTTGTTCAGTATTAAGAGATGCAACTCCCCCTCAAAACATGCAATGCATGCAAAATGTTACAAATACACAGCTTCAGGAATATAGTAATCAGAATGACAAGATGCTCTAGCTAGTGCTAACCTGTGTGTAAGCAACAAGTACATGTGCTAGCAAATGCTTAAGTTGATCAATTGAAACAAAATATGACATTTAAGCATTTCTGAGCAAGTTTTAAGCATTTTTAGAAAGGGGTTCACCACCAAATATAGCTACTAGCATATGCAAGAAGGAAATCATACTAGTGCTAACTCAAGTATACCAGATGAACTACCCCATGCAACATTCATACATCATGTCAGAGAAAAGACCAACACTTGTGTTTTTCAAAATTTTAGTTATCGGAGTTGTAGCGGTACACAAGTATTAGCCAAACATGTGTGAAGACATCGATACTATCATGCCAAATGTGAACCATGCCAAGCCAAAGAGCTTAAGACAATGATTCTGGACATCACTACAAGGTTCAAGTTCATCCCAACTGCAATGGGAAGTAGTCTCAATACCTTGACATGGGATAGCAAAGATCCAAGTCAAATTTTCATCACACTTAGCTTGGATTTCAAATTTTAGCACAAGTGGATCACTATTCATCCAAAGCAAGTGTATGACTCAAGAAACATGAGACATAGCAACCAAGCACACCAAAAAAGCATATATGAATCTCAACACATCCTACACATGCTAGTTGCCATACTCAGGGTGAACAATTTCAAGTTTCATCATTTTTAGTCAAATTCATAGTTTCAAAATCAGCTTAGCTCAAAACATGTGTTAAGTGATCAAAAAGAGCCTAAGCGACTAGCATCATCATGTACACACAAGCCATACCAAAGAGCATAGTCTCATTCTAACAGCTATATAAATGAAGCTCTAAACATGCTCTATAATACATGATGAAATGCAAATGCAATATGATACAAAATACAAAAGCAAAAGAAGGGAAAACAAAACTAGTGTACAAGATCCAAAGCTCCCCACATCTAAAATGGGAAGCGAACACCCAACTTCCCCCACAGCAGATTGAACTGGGCAAGATCGAGTGGCTTGGTGAAAATGTCTGCAATTTGTCCTTGGGTGCCAGCATGGTGTAGGTCAATGTCTCCCTTCTCATAATGGTCTCTCAGGAAGTGGAACCTCACCTCTATGTGTTTGGTTCTTGAGTGGAAGACTGGGTTCTTGGCAACGGCAATGGCACTTGTGCTATCACAGAAAAGTAGCACTTTGGTAAAGCTCAGGCAGTAGTCTCTCATGGTGGTCACTAGCCAAAGAAGCTGGGAGCAGCAAGCAGCAGTTGCAATGTACTCAGCCTCATAGGTGGATTAGGCTATGGTGGACTGCTTGCGGGAAGACCAAGAGACAAGCGAAGTACCCAAAAACTGGCAAGTACCCGAAGTAGACTTCCTCTGAACTCGACACCCTGCATAATCAGCATCAGAAAACCTAGAGAGTGAAAGAGTCAAAGAGGTCGAGTACCAGAGACCAAACTCAGGAGTGTACCGGAGATACCTGAGAATGCGCTTGACAGCCTGACAATGCGACGTGCGCGGTGAAGACTGGAACCGAGCGTAGAGGCAGGCCGTGAATTGGATGTCCGATCTCATCACCATCAGGTACAGCAGTGACCCGATCATGCTGCGGTACTCCTTCTGGTCCACCGGTTCTCCTTCTAAGTCATCATCAAGGGAGGTCGTCGTTGACATGGGCGTCGTCAGAGGCTTGGCCTCGCCCATATTGAACTTCTTCATGAGATCTCCTTCATGTACTTCCCTTGATGGACAACGTTCCCTTCCTTGATTTGCTTGATTTGGAGACCCAGGAAGAATGTTAGCTCACCTATCATGCTCATCTGAAATTCCCTGCTCATCATCTCAGAAAACTTTGCAACAAGAGAGTAAAGGAGCCACCAAATATGATATCATCCACATAAATCTGAGCAATGAGTATGTCAACTCCTTGCTTGAGAAAAAACAAAGTTTTATCAACCGACCCCATTTTAAAACCATTGGCAAGTAGAAAAAGCTTTTAGGCAGTCGTACCAGGCCCTGGGTGCTTGTTTCAGACCATACAAGGCTTTGGATAGTTTAAAAACATGGTCTGGGTGCTTAGAGTTTTCAAAACTAGGAGGTTGCTTCACATAAACCTCCTCCTCAATGTACCCATTTAGAAAAGCACTTTTCACATCCATTTGGTACACTTGAACCCCTTCAAAGCTGCAAAAGCTAGGAGACTCCTAATGGTTTCTAGGTGGGCAACAGGAGCAAAGGTTTTCTCAAAATCAATTCCCTCCTTTTGACTGTAACCCTGAGCAACAAACCTTGCCTTGTTCCTCACAACCACCCTATCTTCACTTTGTTTTTGAAAACCCATTTTGTCCCAATAGGATGGCAATCTAGCGGTCCTATGCTCATCGAGCATCGTCCTAGCCATCTCAACCAAGGTTCTATTTTTGCGCTCAACAATGCTATTTTGTTGAGGAACATATGGCGAGGAGAATTGGTGCTCAAGACCCAAAGAAGAGCAAAATCCTTCAAAGTTGGAGTTCTTGAACTTTGTGCCATTGTCACTACGGATTGCTCGCATGGCACCCTTGCGAAACTTGTTTTGCAAATGAAGAATCAAGTCACGAGCTAGAGGGAATGCCTCATCCTTGCTCTCCATGAAAAACACCTAAGAGTACCTCAAAAAATCATCCACGATCACTAGAACGTACACTTTCCTCCCTCAGACCTCACTCGAGCAGGACCAACAGTGTCCATGTGGAGAATTTCTCTAGGTTTCTTGGTCATGATTTGGTTCACAGGAGGGTGGGAAGCAGCAACCATCTTCCTATGGCAACAAGGGTGACAAACCGAATCCTTCTCAAATTTCAAACTGGACAATCCTCGGATTATGTCCAAAAAGCTCAACCTAGCAAGTAGATCGAAACTCAGGTGGCCAAGTCTCCTATGCCACTTCCAAAGCTCAGAAGAAGAACTGACCATCAAACAGTGAGCAGAACCGAAAGATCATGAAAAATCTGCTCAAAAGACACGACTGAAATGGGCAATCTAGCAAACAAGATCACCTCTAGAATTTAAAACCTAAGAACAGTCGGTCTTAAACCTCATACCCATCCGAAAGAAGTTGCGAGATAGAAAGAAAATTGAAGTGCAAGTTTGAAACCAAAGCAACATCCTTAAGGACAAAACTGTCGTTCAAACGAATCAAACCATGCGACAGCACTTTATCCTTACTATTGTCCCCAAATGTGATATACTCCTTGCATTTCATGGGACTAAGGCTGGAGAACCAATTTGAATTTCCAGTCATGTGGTGCGAACAGCCAGAATCAATGAGCCACGTGTTCTCCAACCGAATCTCCTGCATCAGTTAAAAGGCAGAGAGTGAGCAAATGGTGCAACATTGGGGTTAGTGAAGTAAGGAGGACACCAGTCCTAACCCATTTGCCCAAAAGAGTTAAAAGGAAAAGCATTATACATGCCAAGTCCCATTTGAGGGGAGCGATCACCATGAGGGGGAAAACGTGGTCCGCTAGAGCTGTAGGACGCAAAGCCACCACCACAAGGCTCAAAGCCATATTGGTCATGACCTAAACCACGCTGGGCACGACCATCTTATGGTCTCTCAGCCTGAGGCCTAGCACCTTGAGGCCTTCCACCTCTAGGTCTAGCAGTGTGCCTCAAAACAGACCGTTCATGCACCCCATGAGAAGGATGGTACATGTCTCGGTTGTTCAACTCAAACTGACGCCTCTCATCCCTCTTCCTCCTAAAGCAGAACCTAAACAAGTGACCCTTCCTCTCATAGTAGTCACAGTGGTACCTCACCTCTCTCTTAGGTGGTGTAGGGTTCACTCTCTTGTGGTTCTGATTCTCTCTCTGAGGAAGCTTGCCTTTGGGAGTTTTTTCACTTGTGGCGTCAGGGAGAGTGTCAAGTGGGTTCCTGAAGTGGTTAGATTTTGGAATCCACACTTGCTTTTGAGGGGGCTGTCTTAGGAGGTTCTTCAAACACTTCATCATTGACAGGGGATTGGATAGGCTTAGGTGGAGGCATTTTGATCAACTTGGGAGCTATGGATGGTTTCTCACTCAGGCTCAAACCACTGTGCTCACCAACCTTGCCAAACACACTTGCACCCTTCCCACCTACAGCAAAGCCTACTCCTGATGTGTCAATTCCCCTCCTGAACTGACTCATCATCATCCCAAGCTGGGGCTATAGGACAACCAACTCAGCATGGATCGAAGGAATGTGTTTTCTTCTTTGACCCTGACCTTATCATGCCTATAATTTATAATTTCCATTTCCAAAGCCTCATAGCAAGCACACTTAGCAGCAACAGCACTAGACTTAGAGCTAGACTTCTCAAGCAAAGTAATTCTAGCAATTTTCTCTTCAACCTCAGCATGCAAAAGAGAGCAAGATTTGCAATCAGGTAAAGCAACAGGTTGTGCAGTAGCTTCATCAAAATTTTCAAGTATGGAAGCATACTTAGATTGCCAGTTAACCAGATTAGTCATGTGAACAGAACAAGCATCACATTCAGTTTCATCAGACACAACTACCTGGTTCTTTTTAGCTTCTTTAAGTTGTTCAAGTGCTATGCTAAGTTTCTCTTTAAAATCTTTTATCTCTCTTTTAGCTTGCTTGAAACCAAGCTCCATGTTATACAGCATTTGAAGCAGAGCATCGTTTTTAGCAGAGAGAGTCGAAAGTAGGAGATACCTCTACCTCAGACTTGTCGGCATTGACCGTCTCCTGATCACCAAGTGCCATGGTGTAGTAACCTCCATGATTGGAGACGACCGTGAAGCAGATTCTGTTGACGCAGTTCTCTGTTCTTGACTTGTTGTCCTCGTCGTCGTCGAAGTCACTGATGTCACTCATGGAGGTGATGCACGCCTGTTGCTTCTCCTGGAACTTACGGAATAGCTTCTTCTGGTACACCATCTTGTCAAAGTCCTCCTTTTTTTGTTCTTGGAGGAGTGGTACTCCTACTTGTCCTTGCGCCTAGAGTGGTCGTACTTGTCGTAGCCCTTGAGCTTCTTGGGACAGTTGGCGACGAAGTGGTCGGGATCTCCACACTCGAAACAGCCTTCCTTGGGGCCTCCACGTCGGCGGTTCAGACAGTTGTTCTGGAACCGCAAGAACCGACTGATCAGCAATGCCACCTCGTCGTCTCCAAGTACTCCAGCTGCTCCTCTGTGGCAGTCAACAAAGAAGACAAGGCAAACAACAAGTGTGAAGTGTCAGAAGAACTTGAACTTTCCTTACTGAACACCAGAGCCATAGAAGGAGTGGGGGCAGACGGATTCTTGATCTTGGCCTACGTCTGGATGTCGATCTCGGTGGACTTGAGCTTGCTGAACAGCTCATCCACGGTAAGGGTGTAGTAGTTGGGGCGATTCTTGGATTGCTGACACCTTCACATCCCACACTTTCTAATCCAGAGCATATAAGAGTTTGAGTGCTCTATCATGATTGTCATAAGGCATCTGAGGGTTGTTCGTCTTCATTTTGTTCACAATCGATTGAAGACGAGCAAATAAAGAATCGATAGATTCACCCTCCTGCTAAGAAAAGTTCTCATACTCACGCTTGTACATCTCATAGAGTTTGGTCTTGATTTGAGGGGTTCCCTCATGGTAGTTCTGAAGTCTAGACCAGATCTCATGAGCAGTATGGCAGTCGGAAACACGGGCAAACTCAACTTACCCAAGACTCTCAAACAAGATGCTACTGCCTTGCTGTTAGCATCGTGTTGGTCTTTTTGTTCCTGACCCATATGAGCATCAAGCACCTCGTAGTCTGTATCTTCGCAAATTTCCCAAACAAGCGAATTAACTCCCTGAAGAAACGCGGACATGCGAATCTTCCAGTAAGTATAGTTCTTGCCATCGAAAGATGGTGGTTTTCTAGATCTCCGCTCCATTGTCGCCTACTGGATCACGGACTGATTAAGGTACCAATGACCCTGAACCTTGCTCTGATACCAATTGTAGGACCGGTAACGGCGACTAGAGGGGGGTGAATAGGAGCCTCAAATTTTTCTCTCTCTCAAAGAGAGGAGATGGAGGTCATAGGCTCTTTCACATCAACCTAAAAACCAAACAGCACCCAACAAAAAAGTTTATGGCAGAAACAGCAACTCGTAGGAACTGACGGTGCGAGAATCGGAGTCCGGCAACACAAAATCCACACAAATCAACCCTGGCCCCTGCTCAGTCAGCCTAGCCAGTCCTGGCACCCGGCTTAGCCGGTTGAGTCGGCCTAGCCGACAGTGCCAGTCGGCTTAGCCGGCTATGCAGCAGGGACAGGGTGAGTTAGCTTAGCCGGCTCCCCAACCGGCCTAGCCGGCTCCCCAAGTCGGCCTAGCCGACTACACCAAGGTTCGTGCGAAACAGCCACAACCAAGATCCACAAAATCTCAAATCTTCTCCAAATCAAATCCAATCGCAACCAAATTTTGACAACAGGTTCCTAATGCAATTGGTGAGCTATCTCTACGAGATCATCGCTCAGATCAGAGTAAAACTCGAGATTTCACAAAAGAGGGGAAAGAGGGAAAACTTGGAGACCTAGAGCAACAAATCCATGAATCTCTGATCTCATGAGATTTCAAAGCAATTTCTTTAGTGGAAAGCCTCTACTCACTTCATAGATCAAGTCAGCACAAAAGATTCAGATTGAAAAGCTCAAGAATTGAAGAAATCAGAAAGTTCTCAGAGAGGGACAAGATGAACTCGTGAAGAACACCAAGAACATGATTCAATCCAAGTTTCCAGCCATGATTTGAAAAGCCCAGAGGGCATGCGCACACTAAGGGTTGTGCTTCCTATGAACACAAATCACAAGTAGTTTGGGTAACCTCTCTCTTGCAAATGCTTAGGGGAAGGAAATGAAAACCTAACACTAGAATGAGAAAACATAAAATAGGAGAGGTGAGGGGAGAAGGGGGTCTCCACTTCTATTTAAGGGATACATTTGGACATCCCCATAATGCCCATGAGATAACTTTAGTTCAACTAAACTGCCTAGGGGCATTTTAGTCTTGCTCTTGATAACTTGATCCGACGGCCACTGCGCCTCCTCATCGGTAGCCTTACATCCACGCAATCTCCCTGATGCCGCCACGTGCCGTCCGTTTGCACGAAACTCTGCCTGGGTTTTGAGGCCAAACCTGCAAAACCTCCTCCATGAGTAGCGTACCGCATACGCGTCCCCCGCCGATGATTTTGAGGCCAAACCACCAAACCTCCTTACGAGTACGTGCCACGCATGGATCCCCCACCATGTCATCTTGCACTTGTCGAAGTCCCAAGTGTCAGCCACTACGGCTCACACCCGGCCATTTGGTCCCTCGGTCCAAGCCACCACGTCCGCCCTTCAGCTCTGCGGTCCATCAGCACGACACGTTTGCTTGACCTTCTCCCGACCGTCGCTACCGCCCTCGGACTCCACACCTGCATAACACAAGCCAAGAGACACCGTTTCGACACACAACCC
>DXKC01005802.1:0-10032 GCA_031170775.1 Cymbopogon citratus
AGGTAATGGGGTCTTCCAATGGAAAGATCTCCGAGCCGCCAGCACCTCAGCCCTCAGGTCAAGCAAAATAGATAGACAAATCAGTGGCATGATCTTCCTCCGGATCACAATACCAAAGGGGACCATGAGTAGAGTAGTGCATTGCTCACGAATCGGCTATCCTAGTAACTGATGTTACCACTGCATTGCAGAAGAAGCACCTCTGGTTGTTCAGGAGATGCCTGCTTATGCAGCCAAAGCAGGACCGGTGATGGCATGGCTGGAATGTTGCATCAGAATCACAGTTGTAGCAAATGCAACAGGTGTCATCTTCTTCTTCATCACCCATGTTTAGTCTATGGTCTTCTTCACCATCCACAGAGACTGTAATGCGTCGAAAGTAATGGGAGAACTCTTCAAGTTGTGCTAGCTTTGCAAGGGAGGAATCGCCTCGAAGAACATTGCTCTACAGAAATACATGAATAATGGAACACTGTATCAACAAAATAGCAAACAAAATAACATAAAAACTAAAAATCAAACAGATCAAAGAAATAAGATACAAAAATAGAGGATGAGAAAGAAAACAAACCCAATTGTAGCTCAGTAGATACTGCAGCCCAAAATGGATTGTGGCAGGGCAATCCATGCTTGCAAACACTGCAATCACATCATTTAACTCCCTTTGTTCTGATGGGCTGCTACATTCCATAAGGCTGAGGATAATGCCGACAAGAGGAGCCAAGATCATAGTACGATTTGTTTTCTCTTGATGCTGCCCTGGCCGTCTTAGTGTCCTGCATACACAAGCTTCCTACTGGTTAAAAAATAGGCCACCTATTTTCATGTTGCATAAGAAGAGAATTCCTATACATACCATAAAAAAAATATAGGCCTACCAAGATGGAAGCATAATTAGTTGACTCAGAATCAGTTTCAAGAAAAAGCTCAAAGGATTTGTGGTAGCAATTTATTTAGGTAATGAACAGAATGCAGCTTTTAAAGATTGCACACACAAACCAGACTTTCAGTAAGAATAATCTACCTCTGAAGAAAAAAACAGAAACTCAGATTAAGATGTTTACTTACATGTCAAAGAACTCTGCATCAGCTGCTGATATGATGTGGTTGAGAATAAAGACAACCAGTTCAGCCAACCTCCGCAAATTCATATCTGGTCCCATGAGAAATGCACAAGGAATCTCTCGGGTACAGAATTCCAAGATTCTCGCAAGACAACATGATATATCAAAAATTACACTGCACTTCCTCTGCTGCAAATCAGCAACCTGAAAATAAAAGATGCTTGTTCATATTTTTCATAGTTGCAGGATCACACCAGAGGAACAAAGGAACACATTGGTACTCTCATGATAAATCATATTGGAATAACTGGAGCAACCAAATCCCAGAACGATTATATTAACTATATTTTATTACTATGCAGCTGCATCATAGAGAAGATGATGACTCCTGCAGGGTAAAACCAACCAATAAACAGGTATTAAAAAAACGACAGTCCACCTGGTTTTTATCTTGCATCTCCCGGATGGACATAGAGAACTCGGTCATTGTCCAGCTGAGTGTATTGAAAAGTCGATTGAGGAAGGAAAAGAACAGCTCTTGTTCATGAATACATGTCTCCCTCAGTAGAACCTTCGGAGGAAACCAGATGATCAAATTATTAGCTTGCGTAACAATCAAATTGAAGAAAGATAGGAGCAAATTAAATCAAAAGTGATAACATTTAAAAATACCTGAAAAGTTGCAGATGATGAGGATTCACCATTCTTAGAGGAAGCAAATCCTGAGCCTTTGCAGAACCGGGAAAGAATGTTCGTAACCGGAATCCATGATCTGTTGTTAAAAGCTGATAAAAGTGATCTAGGCATCTTATTTATAGCCTCCCTATTGTTCTCAAAAACAAGCATGAATTCTTTGTACTGTACAAGGACTGATATGGATTGAAGAAGAAGATCTTTTAAGTCCGGATTCACTATCCTTATATCATCGAAGTGCTTGACAACCAGCGTGACCTATTATTAATAAAACAAAACCCTTAGATAACTTTGAAGCACTGAAGAGTATGCTGAAACCTATCAAGAAATTAATCATGATTTGGTTCAACCAAACTATAATTTTTAAATTTAAAATAGGGTGTTTATCTCTATAAGCTAAAAGACCTGGACTATACTATTTACTGCAAACTTTCAATAATTAATGCTATTAGTGTCAACGATAAAGGTGCAAAATAGGTTCCAAAGAAAAAAATAATGAACGAAGAAGCATCAAGGTGATTCAGTACATACAAACGAGGCCAGCCCTTGCATGAGAAATAATGCAGGGGAAACAAAAGGAGGATCACTTCTTCGCAGTGCATGGAAACAATCCACCTGCAAAGATAATAAGAAGAAAACTCTCTTGGGTAAATAGATTCATTGTGAATGAAGAAAAAACAACGCCAAAGGAAACAATAAACCTACCAGTGATTCCACATAGAACTCAGGAACATAGTGGAAAATGTTATTTGAGTTACTAAGGACCAAAAGAAGCTCCACGACCCACATGCAAGTTGCGTACATTCCCCTTTGCTTCCACGGGGAGAAAAGGGCGGCCCGGTACCTGAATGCACCATAAGGGGGGGAAAAGCAGATTAATTCAGTGGCCTAAATAACTATCATAGCAGCAGTTCTCCTGCTATGATAGCAAACCAAAACATGAAAAGAACAATATATCAATGAACATCTCCATTAGTCATTTAGCTGCAAGGGATCTCTAAACTTGAAGGGAATGCTGTCCATCTGTCTCTAGAGTACCACTAACCAGTTGAATGTATTGTCAATAAGTTATATAAACATCCCAGAAGATCTATCATTACTATGCAAAAAAAAAATATTATTTGCCCATGGTAGAAAGAAAGCACATAAGATTTATCATTTCAGAAAGGAAACCATACCAAACACAATGGCGTACACAATCCACCAAATCCTCATGATAGCTATTCCGGGCTTCTTTCAAATGCCTTACTTGTTCTGAGCATGATTTTTCTCGTATCTGCCTGTCAGTTTCTTCTAGTAAAGAAATGGACTGTGACTGCTGAGACATGAAATAAAACGCCTGTACAGAACTAACTTAAATCAGTACTATCATTTGAATAATTGAATAAAAATCAACATATACTAATATCCTAGTAAAATGAGTATCAATGAACAAGTATCAAAACACAAGGCGTTGATAATGAATGTATCATTTACTGACTAGGGTCGTGTGGTCCATTTTATGTGAAAGGCAAAGTCAATGAACAACTAGATACTGCCCATTTACAAAAACACAAAGGCGTATTTATTTTGGGAAACTTTGTATATGTTCTGACCAATACTTAGTCAACCTATAAGCACTTTTGATAGTGCATAAAAATTACACAACCAGATATACTATGAAAGGCTTTCAAAACATATTGGTTTTGTTAATAAAATAATATATATTGTGAGAAAACAATGGCAAGGGATTAACTTTGAAGAGGAGCTCACAATATGCCTTGTATTCTTGGATGGATTTCTTTATTAGTTACATGAGGACACATGACACAATGTTCAATAGTTCACCACAAAGTGAAGTCATCTAGAAAAAAAAAATCAAGGAAAAAAAAGGTGTTGCCAGATGAACATGGCACATATTTTCAAGAAAATTGCGTCAATACTCAAATGTATAACTATCCCTTCATTGCCATCCATCCCCATCCATAATTCTAAGTTCTCCTCACTAACATCCATTTAGAATTTTGTATCCCTTCATTGCTATTGCCGTTGCATGAACAGACCTTATTCCCCCATCCATATAGATAATTTGTTCCCCCTCAATGCCATTGAAGTAGCAGAATGACGTTTTCACGGTCGCTGTTGTGTCGCAGGAGCTCACGGCATTGGCCAAGATGATGATGCCGCTGATTGGCTAAGGCAGCTCTCGAGGCACAGAGAAGCGCAATAGGGGCAGGCCCTGTGATGGGGCAGATGATGCAGGGGGACTAAGCCCCGAGCATGTCTCATGGAGCAGGAGAAAAGCGCATGGCCACCGCCTAAGGCAGCCGCACCAACCATGTCAGGCCCCCAGAAGCCACAGTGCATATACATGTCACGCTCGTCAAGGCGCACGCCGTAGCTCTTGAAGATGGCGCACGCGCAGCTCTTGAAGATGGCGCACGCGCAGCTGTCTCGTACACGGCGCAATGATGTTCTATTCCCTCCATGACATTGAAGGGAACAGATTATGAAGGGAACAGATAATCTATATGGGTCTATCTAAGCAATGGTAATGGCAATGAGGGGATCAACAATTCTAAATATATGCCAGTGAAGGGAACCTATAAATTTCGATGGTAATGAAGGGGTGGTTATAGAATTCAAAGGCAATGAAGGATTTTCTGCAGGCAAAACACATGCATGTACAAACTTGTACACCTAAGGTAATTGAACGCATGCAGTTGTAGGTGATCGAACATACACAGAACTAAGACAACTTATTCCATGGCTAGTTGGGAACTATGTGTGGTTAACTTAACTATGTAGGTCATGAATATCTTCATTGAAACAAACATATGAATCCTTCCTGCAGCATATATGCATTTGTATTGTGCTTAAAAAATATCACTTGCCAAAAATATCACTTGCCTGCCTAAAATTTGGTGAGATGCCCAGATGGTACAACAACAACATAACATCAAGCAGCTCTTCTTCTTTGAGTGCTTCGGACGAAGATTGAGTTGCCATTGGCATGGTTTCAAGACTATGCAGTGCTTGGTATCCATATTCAATTTCGGATTGAGCACTAGTGCTAGGTTTGTCTTCAATCTCATCATTCAGACCTCTACCATTGCACTCAGCAGCAACATGAGCAGACCTTTCAGGCATAGGCTTACATGGGCCTTTTGAAGTTGATGGCACATACTTAGCTGTTTCTTTGTATCTTAGGCCAACAGCAACATCTGTCACTGAGCAGCAACAAGGCTTCTGTACTGTACTGTGTGTAACACGTGTCTCTTCATCATTCATGCAGCCTTCGTCCCATTGTACTTCATTTTCCACAGCATCAAATTGGTGATGCATCAAAATACTTGGTGGTCCACCGATTCTAGGAATTACACTGTAATAGGCATCATTCCTAAAAAACAATTGTGTTGGAAACTTGCGCTTTCCACCTTTGTGAAGAAATCCAACACCATTCCCACAGTTCGCTTTAGAGGATGATGCAGATCCAGCAGAATCCATAGAAAATCCTTCAGACAACAAATGTAGGATTACTGTGTACAATGAAACAAGCACAGTGTTGTTGAAAGTTCCATTGACAACCATCCTATGATCTCCACCTCTAGCTTTCAGCACCGAACTTTGTACAAAGGACCTAAATACAGAGCCTGGAGGCTGAGGCGGAGACATTGGTGGAATAAAGCATATTACTAAGCTGCAAAGCTCACGATGCATCTCCTCAATCTGCAAAGAAAAATAGCAGCCTGTGAGTATGACAAGACAGAAGGGAGTGAGTATGACAAGGCAGAAGGGAGGGAGAGAGCTTTAGATATCTAGAACCAATAGTGTGTTAAAGTATTCTATCAAGTAAATGACAAAGTTTCGCAGGCTAACTGACAAAAAATCATGCCTTGTCAACCCCCATATGGGTGCCATGCACTAATGCTTTGCAAGGACATGGGCAAAGGGTATTGAAATGAGAGGTCAACCCCAAAAGCACAGAGCATGAAAATCAGGCAACATGCGAGTATAGAAAAACACAATAAGTTTACTAATACAACAATATCCAATCATCACAGTGCAGTTTACTTAGAGAAATGAAGAACTCTAAACTAGGTCAACAAACAACATGCTAGTCAAACTAACGAATAGTGTAGGCATGTAGCATTGATGTCACAATCTCAAGTTGTCAAGAACCTCGACACCGAGCTCTGGAGGTCCCTGACTTCTCAGGTTATAGCTAGCACCAGGTAATGGTGGCGCCAGGATTGTTACCTGGCCGCCCAGCAAAGGTGAGATTGGAGATTGAATAGATGAGGTGATTGATAACTTCTTCCTTCTTTTTCCATTCATGCATCGAGCTTACATATATAAAGGAGATCAGTTCACACTACTAATCTCTGTTTCACATGACATAATTACTAAAGCCCTTTCACACTTCGGTCTCTTCGGAGTCCTCCTGGCCGGTCAAGGCCTCGCTGGCCTGGCCCTCGGCCGCCTTCTTCCTGGGCCTGCGGCTGTAATGCCGGCCCCACATAACACAAGTGTAACCAAATGATTGGAGAACATGATTCAAGTGAGGGTGAATATAGATCAGAACAGTAAAAACTGGAGCTTCGTGTTGCTGTGGCAACATTATGTAAGAAGTGAATAGGAAGAAATGAAAACATGCTTTCTTCTCTGTGCAAAATTCTTGCTGCTGTGTTAACATCATGTAAGAAATCAATAGGATGAAACAAAAACATAGTTATACTTTGTGCAACACATAATTCGTAGTTATCAGAAGAAGAAATGACTGCTTACAGCAAAATCTGCCGAGATGAAAGGAATTTACCTTTTTTATTGCATCTGAGAGTGTTGTCATCGTCAGTGTCATGCTAACTTCATCCTCAGAAGACCCAGGCCACCAAACAGATGGTACAAGGCACTGTAAATCCTGCTTATTTGGAATCTTCCTTGTAAGGAACCCTTCAAACGAGAAAGCGAAATCTTCTGCTTTCCACCATAAACACATTACATCTTTATGCCTAAGAAGGTGGCAAACCAGTGCTAAAAATGGATAGGACCCAGAATATGGGCATTCTGTCAACACAAGTGGTGCAGCTTTGCACATGCAAGAAAGAGCCACAATGAGCTCCTGAAATAATGAAGTGCAACCTGGGAACTGGAGGAAAAGGTCAAGAACCTGATCAAGGCATGAGAAATCATGTGGCTCACGAGTCCTGAAAACATCTAAGAGTAGAGTGGTCAACGAGCCCCAGGCAATATACTCAAGGCACCCCTGGCTCACTTCAATGGCACTGAAAAGTTCTGCACATATCCCTTCTGAAATTGGTTGAAAGAGTTCGTGTAGTGGTGCGAATTTTTTGACCCTCCTCAGTTTCTCAAAGTATGCTGATTCAGATTTCTCCAGGTTGTGAACTTCTAGCAATCGGAAGAGACATCTAAGAAGATATGTCACAAACGACCAAGAGCGTGGTGGCACCTCCAATGGATCAAACCCATCAACAGGATACCTGAATGGATGTGAGCCAAAGTTCAGATGACAACGCTCTCCTTCCGAGAGGGAGATTGCAGCATAATATCCCTTCTTAGGTTCCACTTTGCGAATTCCATCAAAAGCAACACCAAGAGAAGTCCCATTCCTGTAAAAGGAGATTTCTCCTGCATCCAAGTTGATGCAGCAACCAATCACATCACCTACTGCCCATGGCTGGCCATATGGCTTTGGGTCATTGTTCCACTTAGTCACCCTCCGGCCATCAAAGGAATATGAATCATCAGCATCACCAACACCTTTCTGATCAGTAAAAGGGCAAGAGAGAGTAGCCCATCCAAGCTGCTGAACTCCAGATGTCTCCAGGGTCACCTCATACATCCATTTTCCTTTCCACACACAGGCATTAGCCCTGGCACTGCTGAACGGGGCAGAGCTCTCAACAAGTAAAGGTCCCCTGACATTCCTGAAGCTACCACAAACGCTCGAATCATCAAGAACCACCTTGCACTGACCAGCACCTTTGTCCACAATCAATACGCTGTCATGGAATCCACGGATGCATTTTTCCCAATCAATATCAAATTTTCTAGCTTGATTCCTCAACACTGAGCGCACAAAGCCCGTATCAATTGGTCCAGGAGGCCGGACCACTGATTTGTGAGGGAGATCAAAGATGTGCTCTATCGTCCTCTCAACAGCCTGGTGCCCGATTTCGTCATGATAAGACACCAAGTGTGACTTCTGGGGGCTAATCTTAGCTTCGTTACCGGACAATAACACAGCCAGCCCAGGGGAGAATGCACTCCTCCTATGGCTATTGCTTCCTTCCGCCATCAAGATTAAGGGTGGCCTTAATGTGGAGCATCTGATTCAGTTGAAGCCCATGCACGAAGGAGAAAAGGAAGAATTGATCTTGCACGACGGAGAAAAGGAAACACCTGATCAATCCATGGACAGATGGGTTAGACTCGATTGACTAAACTGGATGTGCTATATTACCAAGCTACTGAGCAACAAACAAGACAGAGATTTGGGCCCTGTTTGGAACCGCTTGTATGAGAAACAATTTTAATCTGATCAAGATTTTCTAAGAAGTTGCAGTCTAAAGAATCTATAGTATGAAAAATCTGAGTGTGAAATGACTTGTATGCCCCTTAGGTTAAGAGTAGCTCATTCATTGACCGAATAACAGTGAAATCAATAATGATAATTTAGTTTGTCACAATAATAAAATTATCAATCAAATGCACAAAAAATGGACCATTAAATTCTCTAAATTTTAAAGAAATCGAGATGAATCGAACAATTAATCACTCATAGTGTGGCCAATTCAATTTTTCACCCAGCAATTAATCTCCTGTTCTCTACAAAAAGTACAACCGACCAATTAGAAGCATGGATCTGGATGAGCCTGATAATAGAAGAGAGGGACCAAATTCGATTTTCACGGCTAAGTATGAACATACTTTATCTTGTGATGCGGATCACCAATCAAAGTAGCCTTTCTCCCATCACTTTAGGCCACAGGAATTCACCAAACGCATGGCAGATCGGGAGCAGCAGAGCAGGAAGCCGTCTGACGGACCAAGCACGGTGGTGATGGATCTAACGGGATCGCGGCGTGGGGGACGGGCCAACGAGCTGGGGAGGCGGGGAGCGGCGCAGCCATGCACGGCAGGGCGGAGAGGAGGGGTGAGCGGGGGAGAGGCGACGGGAGGAATGAAGCTCGCTGTGGAGGAAACGCAGGCGTGAGCTCGCGGTACAGAGAACGCGGACTACTACTGATACCCAGATTACTTTCACCGCTGCAGTTCAAATAATCGAGAAATAATCTACGCGTTTGGGTGGGATTTTCGCTTATTTTCATCTAGAATCCGACTAATCAGAAACAAACAGGACAAGAAATAAAAAACAGATTACTTACTAGCAAGAGATCGGTCAAGGAATCTCCACGCCACGCAACGCCACTTCAACATAAGAAGAGGAGGGACCGAGGGCGTCGGCGACGCCTTCCATCGCCGGCTGTGATGTCGCTGCTGATACACACCGATTGGGGAGGCGGCAGAGGAGGGGAAGGGAGAGAGAGGCGAAACTGTCAATTAAGAGGTCCCGGATATCAACGGGCTCTCCTGTTGGCCTGTTGCCGGCGATAGTCGGCGGCGATGGCGCGAAGGTTGGGAGCAGCTAGGGTTTCACCTTGGAGAAGTCACGAGGAAGACGACGGGATAGAGAAAGAGAACAAAAAAAATTTGGGGACTATTTTTCAGATTAGACCTTTCCATTCACGGAAAATACGGTTCTATTGTGGTATACGGTTCTAAACTGTCCTATATGATGCTGTATTTCCGTACTGCATACGGAGTATCTCATAATGGAAATGGTTAAAATCCTCAGTTCGAAAAAGTGCTACCTCTATGCAATTCAACTCTTCATTTCTTTTCACCAAGAGTGAACTTCCCTTTGCATTTGTTTGTTTACTTGGTTTTTTCCACTCACCTAGTGATGAGATAAGAGGACATTGACCTTTATCTTTCTTATATTTTTTGTATACAATATATATACGGTTGATTTTTTTTCTTTCATACTTAATTGTAAGATTAGCCTTTCGTTGGCTTGAAGTGTTAGGGCCAACCGTTACTACTAGCAAACAATTCATATGTACAGTCAACTTTGCAAATATTCATTAGGCCGTGTAGGATTATCTTTCTTATATTTTTTGTATACAGTATATATACGGTTGATTTTTTTCCTTCATACTTGATTGTAAGATTAGCCTTTCGTTGGCTTGAAGTGTTAGGGCCAACCGTTACT
>DXKC01005803.1:0-17147 GCA_031170775.1 Cymbopogon citratus
CCGCCCGCCGCCATGAGAGGAGAAGGTGAGGATGCAGCCGGAGATCCGCGCCGCCCGCCTCGGATCCGCGCGCCGGAGAGGGAGCGCCGCGCGTGCCGGAGAGGGAGGAGGTAGGACGCCGGTGAGAGTGGAGGTAGGAGGAGAGGGGCGCCGTTGAGACTGGGAGAGTGGAGGGAGGAGGAGAATGAGGCTATCGGGCCAAGGGAGGAGGAGGATGGAGTGAACCCTAGCTCTGTTGGTTGCGTATATATATGTCAACTGCTATCGGGCCGCCAGCGGGCTGTTTGGGCCGTGGCCTTTTACCGTAGCGGGCCATATAAAACGCCCGCTGCGGGAAATGATTTACCGCGGCGGGCCTTTTAAGAGGCCCGCTGCGGGAAATAGCCATTTACCGCAGCGGACACCTTATGATGTCCGCTGCGGTAAATCGGTTTACCGCAGCGGGCAAAAGTGCCCGCCACGGTAAATTAAAATTGTCCGCTACGGTAAAGCTCACTCTTTTACCGCAGCGGGCAAAGTATGTGTCCGTCACGACGTCCGTTTTCCCTCGCTACGGGAAAGAAAATTTGACGTAGTGTAATGCTATCCACATCAGCGAGACACAGAGGCACATCATCTACTAACATACATTTAGTTGTCCACATCAGCATGATACTGTATCCACTGATATTAGTTTAAAATAGCTAATCTTTTTCTAAGAATAGTTAAATCCCATTCTAAATCAGTAGTTCCCACAGTAACGCGCAGGATGTTCTTCTTGTCCAGATTCATGCACAAACACACGGGTGACCGTATTATAGTTATTACTAATCAAAGAATACAAGCTTTTCACAATTTCCGAGTCTTATGCAAACACTTAAACCTTTGTAGCAAAAGAGAGAGGGAGGCCGAAACATTTAGCACCTGTGATTATTAACATAATTTAACGAAGAAATTATAGCTCAAACATGTGCACACACGTAGCGCTTAAAAGTGGCATATTAGCTCCTCGGCAGGACATAAACCAAGGCAACGCGGCCATCTTCCTGACGCTGCAAGAACCTTCTCGAAGTTTTCGATTCAGCCTCCTGCATAGCTTTCGCATCCATGGTGTGGCACCGGCTGCAGGGCCCAAGAACCTTGAACTCAATCCCGACAGGGACCTTAGGCTCAACGTATTTCCTCACGTTGGCCAGCGCCTTCTCAGCATCCCGAAGAGCCTCCACCCGCATCGGCAAGCACTTGTCGGAGGAGGAGCACTTTCTGTCGTAGCCGGGGGAGGCGTCCACGATGAAGCACTGCAGCGACGTCGACGCCCTATCGAGGATGTGGCATGTTAGCTCAACCAGGCTCTTTGCGCTGCAGAAGCCCGTGATGGTCGCCCTCCTTAGATTTCCAAGGCCACCATAGCGGAATTCTGGGATCTCCTGCTTGGACTGCGACGAATTTTCGTCTGGTTTCCCAACAATAAGGTACTTCTTGTACCATCCGAAACCATCTGCAATCTACACACATGAATGCATCTCTAGGGTTACTCTCTTTCTCTACATGTTGCACCAGAAAACAATCATTTCTATACACCTGACCTTATATATAAAATGTTTACAGCAAAAAATAAGTTAAATAATTCTCTCAAACAGCATGTTTTTTGCAGTTATTGTGGTCACATTTTTCCTATTCTGTTATCAATCCCTTGTCTATATATAAGAAAATTATTTCTATAGAAGAACCTTGTAAGAAACTTTTTACTAGAGAAATGAACTCTGTATGGGCCAGTTTGGATCCCTTCATTTTGGAGGAATTGGAATTTACTTAGGCTATTTGGCTTTGAATTTAAGGTTCCATAACTTTCCAAAGTTCATATATAAATTCTCAAATTCATATGATTGGAGGTGGAAAATGGATTCTATAGATTCTTCTCCAACATAAGCTTAACAGATTCTATGGATTCTTTTTCCACCACTGTATTTATTATAAGAATTCAACTCTAAGGATCTAAAGAGGGTCCAAGAGTAAATTCAGAGTGTTACTCTTTTATACATATAAAAAACTCTCGTTCAACTCTAGTTGGTTCTGAATTATAGTTTTAGATATAGGTGTGACTCCAACATTTTTAAACCTTAAGAAGTACATTCATTTTCTTTTAATTACAACTTGATTAGGCTTTGTGGATGCCCATGTATTCACTTTAATCCATGTGGTGAAAGGCCTCTAGCCTAGTGGTTAGAATACCTACCCAACAGGCCTGTGTTCAACTCTCCCTTATCAATTTTTTTTAGAAAAATAGATTAGGGTTTCCCTTACTGACTTCCATAAAAAACTTTAATCCATGTGGCTTGAAATAATTTGGCATGAAATTTAGTTTAAATTCCACACTCCAACACACATGGATTCAGTGGATACATATGGACATCCAAAAAAAGTCTCACAAATGCAGTATTTTAATAGTGTCCCCATTATAAGAAAATTATGACGGGAGAAAGAAATAAACCCTTTTGGTGCGAACCCCCATTGAAATGTAGGTAATTAATCGAAATAGGTAAGCCTTGTAGTAGGGTTTAAAAACGATGCCCGCATCAAACAAATTTTGGCAAGTCAATAGCAATCCATTTTTTTTTGAAAGCAGGCATATAGCCCGTATTTCATTAAGAAGGAGAGAATGGTCAATAGACCTACACATAGTTGATCAAGAGGATTCATAGGTAATCCATAAATTACCAATGAAAATCTCAACACAAACACGAAGCAAGAAACACGAGGAGGATCCCTCCACCTAACAACCCCAGAGAGCTGCACCTAATACAAACTAAACACCTAGTTAGCCAGCATAGTTCTGGCATATAGATAATTGCAGAAAGATCGAACTTCATTTTTTTCCCCTTTCCTTGTTTTTTTATGTGCGCAGATTCAAATCCAAATCCTGGATTTGAAATTGTAGCAGATTCACACATCCTCTTGGACGAAGAGAATTGCTTCGGGCGGGCTAGCTATGTATATTTATGTCTTCTTTTAACAAGTCACCCTATTTGGTGTTTCTGCGCGGTTTAAGCCGGCTGATGCTAATTTAGTGTGAGAGAAAAATAACGTTCCATGACTGATACACTGATGCACGCATTCTGGAAGTGACTTTTTCTAATCTATGTTTCTAT
Organism: Cymbopogon citratus; assembly: GCA_031170775.1. Lineage (NCBI taxonomy): Eukaryota > Viridiplantae > Streptophyta > Magnoliopsida > Poales > Poaceae > Cymbopogon > Cymbopogon citratus. Next base: position 3,129 of record DXKC01005803.1, read on the forward strand.
TCCAAGTCAATATGAACAACTTTTTATTTGGCGAGGTGGTAGCTTGACCTCTCTACACACCGATTTGTTACTGAAAACATGCATTTATAGAATGTCTTCCAATACGAGATTCTAAACAAATATCGTTTATGATTTAAATGTGTGTTATTGTGCTATTTATGTATATAGCATACTCTTTCATCATCTGAGGTTCGATCTCCCTCCTGGTTAGATCTGCATGGCTCTCCTATATCACAGGAATGAAGTGCCGTTATATATGGGTGGGGCGGGCTGGGGTTCGGACTTTTTCGTGATCTAATGGTGAGAAGATCTTCTTAATGAAATACCAGTGGGTACGTTCAGATCATGTTTTTTTCTTTCATCATAGTGGAGTCGCTCTCAATCGGAACCACGAATATCGTCAAGGAGGTAACAACCAAGTCACTCATACAGCCATCAAATCTGTAGTTACCCTCCCTTCTATGCCCGAATTTGGCCGTCGACAACGACAAAGATGCGGCCTCCAACGACAGCAGCAACAGTCTGCTATTGAGCGGCACCGGCAAAAAACTCGTTGCCGGGTACAACTTGCATCAATGATGCAGGCAACCTTATCAACATCGGTCCTCACCACAACAACCTCGTCGCTGAGATTGAGGACAGTGATGACCTCCACAACAACGAGCATCCATGTCCCATGCAGATCCTCAACATCGACATGTTCATCCAACAAAGACAGGAGGTAACACCTATGTTACAGTTATAATTTTGTCCCCTCCTCCAATAGCAAATCCCGCGGTTCCCCCAGAACCAGAGAAACCCCTCAGAGCTTATTCTAGCACCAGCAGCACTACAACCGCTCTGGTTGTCATACTCTAGAACTCCAAGTCATCCCCTGCTCAGCCTATTAACTGTTCAGCCAGCATAGCACGCGTCCCTATCTCTACATCAAGAGTGTCCGACCCCTTTGGCAACACCAGTTCAACCACTACATCAACCAACCGCACTGCTCGACTAACGTCACTAGCATCCGATGGCTCTACGGATCCATTACTATGGATCTTCATATCGCAGTCCATCTTAAGGCTACAAGGCGATTCAGCAAATGAATAGGTTCACTATGCAACTTTTCATCTAACCAACAAAGAGAAGCTTTGGTCCACCAAAAGGCTATAGGAGGCACCAACATCAAATTGGACAGCCTTCACATGCCACCTCATAAACAACCTCGCACTGCACATCGACGGGAAAACAATCGGCGACTTCACACCACCAATGCCTAAGATGGCCCTCAAGGCGTCTCTACCTCCACAACAGTTGCTACAATTGGTGGCAGCAGAACCGTCGTTGGGCTCCAAACATCACTACTACAAGCTACCTGCCCATGAATAATGATGTGACAGATTCTTTGTCTGGCTCATCGACTGCACGTTCCTCTTCAAAGGGAAACATACCTCCAGCGACATGAAATTCAGGTATGAAATTGTCCATCTAATTGAAATAGCAGAGCTATCACACATACACCTAACAGAGAATAAGGTGGCAATGGATGGGGCACACCTCAACACTGATGATAACAACTACATCGGCCCCCTGAATCAAGATGCTCTACGAAAAGAGTACCTACAAATCAACATCTACATCATGCCCATCAACAACGACGATGATGTCAACAACAACCTCCTCATGATGATCGTCGCTCCATGGTATTTCATGCTGGCCTGGCACACCATGTACATGACAAGCGGCTCGACCACAACCTCTGCTGCAGCGACTCCACCACCATACAATACTTCAACATTAGAGATGCTACCAAAAGTCCATTCCGGCCTCCACAACATCAACGACCCAACGGTCATCTACAAGCTTCACCTAGTTCCAGCGTATGATCTGGCGATCCAAATCAACTCTACCACTACCATGCTCCAGGATGCGACTCGAACATGGTCACTACAGTAGGATATCATGATATGACCCCATCGAGCACACCGACCACCCTGCCAAGCACACCTACCGGCACACCAACCACTCAGACCACACCAACCACACTGCCGAGCACACCTACCAGCACGCCGACCACTCAAGGTGTTGATGGACCGATCACACGAAGCTGAGCTAAGAAGCTACAACAAGAGGTGCATACGCTACTTTAAGAAATTCATTTTAATGTTAATGAGAATTATATACTACCTCAGTCGTGCATGTTTTTATTGCTCAGTTTTACCAAGGAGGAAGGCATGGACACACCAAGAGTGAACTACTAAGAAGGATCACGTTCGAACCAGTCCAGCGTGACAGAAATGTCCAGAAGAATCGATCATATCTTTTGATTCACAAAAGCTATGAAGGCTCATGAGGACTTGTTGGAAAGCTGATCGAGTCTAGTTTCCAACATTTCAAGTGCTGACCAGTTCGGATCTTCCGTATTACCTGCAGACTAGTTTTAGTGCAGACTGGTCAGAAAGTCAACAGCTTGCATGAAGCTCATGTTCTCATATTAAACTGTACCATTCTCCAATATTTCGTAGAGCATGCTACACATGGTTTGAAACCTTATCAAGTTAAGTTTCCAACGCAACAAACCCCACGTCATTTGGAGTTTCCAAGGTGGAGTTATTCAAATCATTGAAGACTGCACAGAGTCCAACAGCCACGCAGGAACTCTCCAGGAAGGCATCTCGAGGAGGCTTGTTCACATAGTGCGACTTATCTTTTTCTATTTCATGTTTCCACCTATCTAGCAGGACTGTTGCTAGTATAAATACCCTCTAGGCTCATTGTAATCTCAGACTTTTGATAATTGAAATACAAAACCCCTTTGATAAGCTATACGCTAACAAATCCAGAGAGAGATCTCTACCCCTTTGCTCTTATGTTTTCCTTCGTGGAGATTATAGAAGCGGCCGCGTCATCAGAACCCAATCCATGCTCCTGATCCTTGAGTTCAGGTTGCGTAGGTTGGTTCTTCGAGAGTGTGGTTGGGCGAATCCTTGGTTCAGGCTATCATATAGAGACGTTGGTTGGCTCCTTGTGCATGTCGTCAGGTTGCACTAGTTATCGCTACTTACGGCAAGTTATCAGCCGTTCTTCGGCAAGTTATCAAGATCAACCCTACGTTGTGAAGATCGGGACATCATATCGTATCACATCATCCTCTATAATGGATGATACACACCAACAACACTAGAACATATCAACTATCCATCGGTCATGCTACTCGGGAGTCCATGGCTACATGACACCGCCTTCCCAACCACAGTCATCTTGTTAGTAACCTTGGTTGTCAGCTACTCTACATCACGAACATCCACATTGGTCTCTATGACAACAAACCTCGTCTCTAGTCAAATGCCTTCACTAATGTCGCCAACCATTTGCACTAATTCGCATCTACACCAAAAACCTTATCCCAACTCTGCATCAACACTAGCATGAGAGGTAATGGAACACCAAACTCTTACATCTTTAGCTACTTTGGCTCTCGCCACTACTGTGTCATGACCGGGGAGGAGCATCACATCGACACCAACCTTCTCGACATTGACGACTTGAACAATGACATCAACAGCCTGGCTCAGCACGAGGACGCGCTGATCGGAGAAGGTGGGAGTATCGCCATGCGGCCAATGAAGGTCCAGAGCCCCATTGGTCTTGGCCGCATCAGGAGCAGCGGCGCCCAAGAAACCATCATAGCAGACGACACGACAACACTACCCTAGTTCATGGACCAAGGGCTGACCTTCACCGACGGTCGCCTCTACATATATACCTTTTTTAGATAAAGGATATAAATATCCGGCTTCATCTATCAACTGACAAAATCAGGTCAATTATTACAAAGTCCTTACAAAGTTCAAGGCTGTGGAGCACCAAAAACAAAATAGTAGCCCCGACAAAGGCTATGCAAAACAAAATGAAGTCTGATCTACGCAAAACCAATGTATCTTGATGACAACCATCCATTAGAACTAAAGAACTGAAGCACGAACATCTCTAAGTGATGACCAATTACCTGATACACCATCTATTCTAGCTAACATAATACAGGTGTTGCTACATAATGGATCATACGGATGATGTTATTGGTGATCAGCTCATGCCCACACATGCCTACGGTACACAAGAAGGATGCACCAATGAGCATCCTCCTCGGGCATGGCACGCTGCCTACCAGCATCGTGATCTTCATCGACAACAACATGGGCTCCAACAACTTCGTCTAAGACTACGTCGACTACCTTTTTTTTTTTTGATAATACCCTCGGCACTATGGCCTTGGATTCATTAACTGGTGCATCGCCAAATCGCGAGCACATGAACTTGAAACAAACTCTGGGAGGGGGTCAGTCCAGAAATGGTACTGACCCGGGTCCCAACTCGAACCCAAACTCGCTAAATTATGAGCACTAGAATTACAAGTTCTCGGGATCTTACACACACTAAAACAAGTGAAATCATCCCTAATCAGATTTTTGATCTCCAGAAAAAGGCCGCCACCAATTGCCAGATCAAAGGCAGAAGATGAGATGGCTTCAACAAGTTCCAGCGAGTCTGTCTCCAGCACTACCTTTCTTATGCCAAAATAAATCGCACTTTCAATTGCCTGCTTACAGGCCATTGTTTCTGCTAAGAGGGCATCATGTACTGTACCCAGATTACCAGCGCCTGCCATGACCACGGAACCCTCATAATCACGGATTAAGAAACCCCACGTCTCGACCACATAAGAAAGGACACCATCGCCACTGATCCTATCAAACAACGCCCCAGCGCTCCACCTGTTCGATCCAACATCACCATCAGCATCGATGCGCCACCAAGGATGCAGCACGAGGACGCGCTGCATGGAAAAGGGAGAGTGATGTCATAGGCCTAATGGGCCTTGGCCCATGCGGCATGCCCAAGGGGCTATGTGGCCGGATGGCCGCCACCGCCATTTCCATTCTATACATGTTAGATTAGGTTTAGATTGCTTAAGGGTTTAGGACTATAAATACAAGGGACCTTGTAACCATTAAATCTTAAAAAACAAATAGCTGAAAGGCTTTATTTCTTTCCTTTCCCCTTTTAAGCCTCGGTCTTCTCCTCCCCCGCTCCCCCGCGCCTCTCTCTTCCCCAAACCCTAGCTACCGCCCTCTCTCCCCCCCTTCACGCCACCGCTGCCCCTCCTCCTGCTCATGCGCCATCCCCACGCCGCAACTCGGTCGCTCCCGTCCTCTGGCCACCGCCGATCTGCCTCCACGGAATCCTAGTTCCCTCCCAAAATCTACCAAGGGAATCAGGGCCGTGACACATATAGTTTATAAATAAGATGGGCGTTAATATCGAGTGTCGTTGATATATCTGAGGCGGTTAGCAATAACACCCATCTCTAATGTTGAGTTATGATAGATGGACAAACCATAGAAATGATATCAGAGACGGTTTATTATATTACCCGTCTAAATTGATCTTTCCTGTGACGGTTTCTGATAGACTAATCATCTTTGTTACACTCTGCACTAGTGTACACAACAAGCACAAAGCTCGGCGGAGCGACGACGCCGTCACGTTCAAGCCATAGAAAAAACTTTTTTCTACCAGCGAATAAGGACCGAGGAGTAGAAAAACTCGATGATTCAAGCAAGATGTCAAGTAAGGAAATTTATAATTTATAATAATTTAACCATGTTTGCTTGGCATTACCCAGTATCTACTTTTGTGTTCAGTGGTGTTGACTAATTTAATTAATCGGCAAATAATGCACATTGGAACGATTATTGAAAAGGAAAATTCCCCAACTAGTGATAATCAGAATTTCAACAAGTGATCGCGATGAGAATCCAGACGGAGGTACTTCATGAAGATATGACTATGACTATGAGAACCTTAACGGATTGGAAGCACCTCAAGAAAAGATAAAGTGCAGCAGACAGGCAAACACCAATCATATTACTCTTTGTTCTTCGCGGGTCTCACAGTGGGACGTAGATTTTGATAAGGTTCCCTATGGTCCAGCAGATAGCTAGGAAAAGAATTACATATTACATAGGCCAAAAATCAAAATCTACCAGATGAAACTAAATAAGGTAGAAGTGTTTGATAAGAGGTCCTCTTCTAGATCACTGCCGAGTTTCAAGTATATAGTAAAGATTAATAGATTATACGATCATCCACGTCGGTTTCACTCTAAATGGCTCATAGAGTATGACTGGATAGACTATAGTGAAAACTTATTTTTTTTTCTTTGGTAGTGAAATTGTGAAAACAATCCACGAGGTCGTAGTGGGGTTGGATTTACAAATGATTGTGTCGTTTGCTTACAGAACATGAATTTATTGATATAGTCCCAAATAATGATGTCATGATTCACTTTTTTATATGAATGATTATATTCATAGAGTGAAATCATAAGAGGTAATCGTTGTTGTAAAGACTTTATTTTTTGTCTAATTTTACCGGCCCCTTCATATGACTGCTTTACTTTTACAACATATGTCATAATTATTAATATTTATGTGTATGTTATGTATAGACCATAGTGTTAATAAATTATTGTAAGTTTTGGTCATATGAGTCTGTGGATATGCTGATCTGGTGACAATCTATTCTAGATCCATCAGAGTATGAATATATAGGTTCATATAGATGGGATGAGTGGTCAATCACTTACACGTAAGACGAAAGTCTCCAAGGCAACGCAGGCATCTAGAAAACAAGCCAGAGAAAGGAAGTCATAGCCAGTGCAAAATTCACCCGATTCGCCAAGACAGATAACAAGATGCTTGAGGTGCTTAAATTTCTCAGTCATCGCTGGAGCCTTCAACTTCTGAAAAATAAAAACCAAACGTACGTCCTCAATATATATCACGTATATTTATGTGCCATGCATACATGTGTGTATATATATTAGGTACCTCATGATCTGTTGATAGCATGAGCGTTTCTAGATTTGGCGCGATGGATGGGAAATTGCTTCCTGCATACTGGATCATTTCTTGCATGCGTGTTGCGTGCATGTCCAGCTCTTTTGTCTCCAACGAGTCTCCAAGTGTGAATCTCGACAAGGGCCAGCCTTCGTAGCTAAATGTGGTTAGCATCAGAGCTTCACTCTCGATCACCCTCAACACTCTGCACGTTCGCAGGCGCACTATCTTGAGCTTCTGTAGAACACGAGGCAACTTCAGGGATTTTATCATGTCGCAGTTGGATAGGTCTAGCTGCTCTAGAGAGAAGCAGCTAGAAAGAAACAACCATAATTCAACCCCGGTGACGCTGACTTTGCTCAAGCGCACTTTGGATAAGCTCCAAGAGCAAGCAAGCATTCTTGTATCGTTTGTGGGATGAAAACCACATGAGCCGAGGTGAAGAGACTGAATCGAGGCTGATCTGCTGTCAGACACATCATCATTTAATAGAAGTGAGTAGGGAAAGCTGTATTCAGATGCATAGCAGTTGGGCAGCAACACAGCAAGGTCGTCGATGATTCCGGGCTTGACAAAGGCTCGGAGCCAGCCATCCATAAGGTTGGTGTCGATGTCGTCCATGGAACAGGAGGAGAAGTTAAGCTTGAGCAGCTTCACTCCAGTGACGGAGTGGTTCTGAAGCACCTGTGCTGCTTTGCTGAATACATACTTGCCTCTATCTTCACTCCGCAACAATGGTTGTCCTCGTGCAGCCAGGGTTTCCTGATTGAATACCAGGTTGGGGAAGCACCTCCAGAAACGCAGAAATTGCCTAGACACACAGGCTGTGCGAGCTGCATCTCTTATTGTCAGCATGGAATATATATGCCGCAAGACATCCTGCACAAGATGCAATATAAGAAAAGGTCGCAACATGCAAGTATGCAACTGTAGATATAATATATAGAAGGGATCATCCCATCAATCATTAGATGATATATGGCACATGATGAACGACGCATACCAAGGATTAACGAAAATGCATATAACTGAAGGTCTGAAGAAATACAACAGGTGCATATTTTTGTCTATAAATTTGTTATTAGGCACATATCCTGCAGTTAATTAGATCTAACAACATGCATACGCATGATCCGTATAAAATGGATATGTATATTTGGTGTAACTTTTTTTTTTGACGTGATATAAATGATGGTGCCAAGTGGATAGGTTTTTTTTTTGAGCAGATAGTTAATGCACATTTATATAAACCGTCAAACAAGACTAGGTCTCCAGCTCCTCCTCTTGGGGGCTTTCCTACCCTGCAGCTTCAGTCCAAACTTCGGTAATGCTGGTATCAAAACGTCCTAATGATTGGACACGCATCTTAGTGTGAGTGGACCGCCCACCACGCACGGCCCAACATGCGCACTCTCCTCCACTGGTTCGGCGCACGCATGTTTATCCATTCGCACTTCGTCTCCCCTCCACTCGTTCTCTCTGCCACGCACTCATCTCTCCACCTGCTCCTCCACGCTAAACACTCTCCTCCACACTAAACACAGCGCCGCCACGCCACCCATGAGCACTCCGCCGTTGCTCCCTCCTTCCCTGCTCCTCTTTCTTTGCTCCTCGCTGGCGAACAACGAGCCCCCTCCTCCTCCCCAAGCACAGACGGCGCACAAATCCACCCGCCAAAGGAGCCACCACGCCGGCCTCAATTTTTGTGTCAAATCCTTCTCTGCGCGCCTCCTGTGCCGAGTTCCGGTGTCAAGGGCGGCAATCCACCGGCCTGGGGCAGAGTAACGGTCGTGGCTCATCGGGAGGATCCAGATCCGCGCGAGGCCTTCACTCCCTGTGCCAGACCTGGGCGACGATGGCCATCCCCGGCAGTGGATCTCCACCATTTTTCGGTGGTGGATGCTGGGGGAGGGCTCCACGACGGATGGAGGCACCCGGTGGCAGGAAGCCCAGATCCAGTCCCAGTTCCTTCCTCCTCCTTTCTTTCTTTTTGTTTCAGACAGAAGGTTTCGTGTGTTGCAGGTGATGTATATTCATTGTTTCTGCTGATGGCTTTTCATCTTGCTGCTTCAATGGCAACATTTCTTTGTTGCATTAGACATTTCTCCCTTTTTTTCATTCTTCTGCCGTTGCAACAACTTTAGTTTTGCTGTTGTAACAAACAAAATTTTCTTTGTTTATGTTGTTGCAGTCATTTGGTTTTTGTTGTTGCAACAAGCAATTTTGCTTTGTTTTTGTTGTTCATCATATTTTGGTTTGTTGTTGCAATAAATATTTTTTATGTTATTGCATTAGATGTTGTTTCGATGTTTCTATGTCTTTTTTCATTTGTTTGCAACATTTTTTTTTGTTGTTGCCGTTCAAATTTTCGTTGTTGCATTAGATCTGTTTCGATGTTGCAATAATTTTTTCTGTTGCATCATCTTTTCGGTTACAGTTCAGATTTCTGTTGTGTTAGATGTTGTTTCAATGTTTGTAATAGCATTTTTTCTATGTTGCTGCAGTATTGTTTTTATGTTTTAGTCGATGTTATTCATTGTTGTACTAGATTTTTTTCGACACTGCAGTTTATGTATTTTTTTGTTGCATTGATATTTTTTTAGATGTTACAATAACTTTTTTTTTCTCGTTTTATTGCAGTAGTTTTTTTTTTGCATGGGGCGAGGTGGGTGCAGCAGAAAAGGGCAAGAGCATGGGGGTGTGGGTGCGGCTGCTATAGTAGCAGCAGACACGAGGCGGCAGGTGTAGGTGCATCCGGCACGCAGGAGGGCGTGGGGATGGGTTGGGAGTGGTGTGGCAGCAGACACGAGGCGGTGGACCCCGGGCGACCTTGGTTGGGTGCGGGCGCGTGAGTCAAGATGGTCTTGTTTTGTGTCTAGTTTGGGCCGGGCGTCCTATGCATCGGATGTTCGATCGCCAGCTTCTCCCAAACTCTTTTAAGGCCCTATTTCATACCATACAACTTTTGTGATATCTTTTGATACAAATATACCCAAAAGTTGCGTCTTCATATGTTTGAGAATTACAAGCATTCTTTATGAAAACTGCGGAACTACATCGGAATAGCAGCCCTTTCAGGCCCAGCTATAGGAGCAGCTCCAGCAGAGTCATACCAAAACTCCAACTCCAGTAGAGCCCCTACTATAGACACAAAATTCGTTGGGCCAACAAAATTCACCTTAGAGCCAGCAAATTTGTTGGGTCACCCCTCGGCATCCGTACGTACTGAGATTCCTCCTCGTGCCGTGGAAACCACGAGTGTGGCTCTCTCCCATGCGAGCACACGGCCGCCATCCCACCTCCCGGCTGGTAAGCACACCGCTCACCGGCCTAGCTGGGAGCGCAGCCGCATGGGAGTAGCCACCCCTCCGGCAAGCGGATAGGAGCGGCCCCCTCTGGCGAGCATGAGCACACCTTTCTCCTCCAAGCTCATCGGTTGGCGCATCTCTTTCCTTGCCCTGCCGCAGCTGCCTTGCCAGTGAGTGTGCTACCCAGCCACGCGGGAGTCCTGCTGTTTGCTGGCGGCTGGATCTGCCCGCCAGCCTACCTGACGACCTATGCTGCCGCAGCGACTTCTCCCTAGCCTCCGGCAGTCGCGGACTATCCTTGGGCTCACTCCGGGGCGCTGATGGCGTCTCCTCCACTAGACTCCCGATGGTTGCCGCTCTGCCTGGGCTCCTCCATTGTTGTACACAGGAAGAAGAAATAGATAAAAGACAGAGACAATGATGAGCAGGTCCCATCTATCATTCTCCACAAAAATAGATTTGGAGGTCCAAATTTGGTGCTGTTATTGGGGTGAAAGCAAAAAATGAGCCAACAAAAATAGGGGGCGGCATCCAAATAAAAAATAGAGGCCCTGATTTGGTGCTGATGATGGAGTTGCTCTAAGAGCTTGTCAGTGTTGGGTGCTAACGAGCTGTTATGGACGGTTAAATTGTTTTTCTGCCAACACGGACTCCAGAGCGGGCGCTTATGACCGGCTTCGGCGCTTCCTGAGGCAACGATGCTTGATCGGAGCCTCCTACCTACGTGATCCCTGCTGCATGGCACCAAAATCTGTCCGCATGTAACACAACCACCAGGACATAAGTGTCATTAACTGATTATAGCATTGTGGATTGAGACGCTTGCTTCGATAGTTTTTTCTCTTTCCATTTAAGCGCCTATATGCATTGTACATGCCCTAAGGGAGAGGCAGCCAGTGCGACTGCCAGGGGCACATATAGCTAGGGGGGCCAAGATAATATAGGTAATCAGTAGATATATATTTGATATTAGACTTTAAGGGGGCAACAAATATCAGCCAATCTTCATAGTTTTGTTGAGTGCCGTACCTCTTCGTGTTCTTATAGTCCTGACGTGATCTTAGAAGCTAGGAGGCAGTATCCTAGCGCTTGCTATTATCGTCGAGACGACAATTGTCGCCTAGTTGCCCAATCCTAGCGCGCTTGCTATTCTCGTCGAGGTGACAATTCACCGGCACAAGCGCGACAAGACACGCGAGCTGTGTGGGACGGCAGGTGCGATACCAATCAACACAGTAAGCAACATCCATGACCGATCATCATAACATCACAGCATTTTCCATCTTTCAATTTCTACCTTGGATCACTGGACGCTAGCGCTAGGGTTCTAAATGGAAAAGGAACAAACAAGACAAGAATACTAGTTGAATGGGCCCAGACAAACGCACCCTAAAATGGTAGAGCCGGCCTGGCCCTTTCTTGTTGATTTAGCCAGAACTCTATTATCTAAGCTCAAGAGCAGCCTCAAAACTTCTTGGAGTAATAAAAATCTAACAAGCATCAGCAAACTAATCCACAGCAGCAACTAGGTTCTTCTCGTATTGGATGGATTGGAAGATCAGAGTCCTTTGTCCACCCTAGAATCCAACTTGAGAAGCTTAGTAAAGACGCACCATTCAAACTCGCTAGAAACCAAGAGGAACTACTGGAAACAAAGAGTCTTATCTTATCTTACTATTGCTAATTAGATGCTCTAACAGATGCACCATGTTAATTCTCAACAGAAACGCTACAAAAATAGGTAAATCCTAGAAATTCTCACAATAATCAGAAACATCTGGCCTTCGATTTGACAGACTCTAACCACCATCATAAATAATAACCATCGGATCGATTTGATTTATAAAAATTTACCCATCTCCGCCATTATAAAATATATAATAAAGTAACCCCCTAATCATACATATAAATTACCCACTCTAGTATTATGAAACATAATTATTTAAATTTCCCACTTTTGTTATTGTGATAGAAAATTTAAAATACCCCTAAATTAGCATGTAAATTACCCCACTCTAACATTATGCAAGAGAGTTTGCTATTATGAAAGACGTTATGATATAAATCCATTTAATTTCTAACTAAATTATCCATCTTAGTTGTTTTATAAAATAGAGAAAAAATATTTTACAGTTGAACATGTAAATGCATTCAGCTATTAATTAAGAAAACTAATTAATCTCCTATCTCCTATCTCCTATCTCCTAAATAGGAGAACCCCATTAGCATATTTTCCTGTCCTCTCATGAAGCCACGTCAGCATTGACCCTCACAAAAGAACACCATTGTCCATCGGTCATTAACTCTCACCCGCATATTTTGGAAAGAGTTTTTTTTAGAATCTTTGGAAAGGGAAACCAACCGGAGATCACGGAGGCAAGTTAAAGTCCTTTCTAAAACAAATTTGGAAACCTCAGCCCTCACAAATCATCGCACAACCTCACGCAGAACGACCTCACGAAGCATCACGGCCTCCGTCGTGACCACCGGCCGCTGACCGCTTCGTGAAGGAGAAGGCCATTCAAAACTCGCGCCGCCACCCTCGCTCACCTCGTCGTGCCGCCGCCGCCCTCGCTGACGGCTCACCCCATTGCGCCGTCGCTCCGTCACAACATCCGCTAGCCGAGGACGCATCACCTCCAGCCGCAGCCCTCGCGAGCAAGTACGGCGCCTCCGTCCGGCCGCAGCACTCTGCGTGCCGCGAGGACGTACATCCGCCTCCCTCGACGCCGCTGAAACTGCCGGACCGACCCTTCCTAGGCCACCTCCGCCGCCGCCACAAGCCAGGTGCTCGGGTCGGCCCATCGGCAAGTCTTCATCCGCCGGCCAACAGGTATGCCCACCCCTTCTCTTCCATTTATCCTTGTCAATTTGTATTCGGATCAGATCTAATTTCATTTGAGTCTGTAGTTCTGTATTCATTGATCAGCTTTGATCTGAATGCTCCTAGCGCTAATGCTTCTCATCCTCTTCTCTTCCCTTTATGTGTGAAATATGTGTGAAATATAAGTGCATACATGTATACATGGTGTGCCAATCTATTAATACGTGTATACTGCAGCCATGTAGAGCTGACATTGTGTTGGATGATAAAGGAACTGTCGAATTCTCTACAACTTGGGTGTGACTCTGCTTGTGTGTATCCATTCCAGTTGATAACTTAATATGCTATGGGCGTCGGTCTGCTTGATAAACTATGCTGTGGTTAAAAATTCCTGTGACTTGTTCAAACATAGGCTTCATTTGTGAAGTGTTTCGTACTTTCTGTCCTGCTTTTGCATTGGTTGATCACATCCATCATCATGAATTTAGTGTATGACTGCATTTGCAGGCTCTGAACAATAAGGAAACAACCGGCGATGGAGGCTCTGATTTAGTGTATAACTGCATTTGTAGGCTCTGATTTGCAGAGACGCAGAAGCTCTGACTTTTGAGCATTAGTTAATTATTGTTTTCTGTCCACTCATGTATCTGTGAACAGCTGTTCTAATATCTAGATGTATGTTTCAAAGCACTAGAATAGAATTTGCAAAACACTAAAATATTAGTTGCATTCTAATATGTCCCAGTTTCATAGATGTTTTCTTTTAGCTAACTGATATGGAATTTATATCTTGTGCAAGTTGAGACGATCTCTCTTTAGGATTATCTGACCTCGCTGTTCAGTGCAACAAGCTTTCAGGTAACTGTAGTGGTGTATTATTGTCAGATCCCTGGATTTGATGAAAATGTAATGTTCAATTTCTAGAGGCTTTAATTAACCATTTTGATCATGTAATTGCAGATTAAGCAGTATACTGCTTGGGGCTGATCAGGAGGCCAATTTT
>DXKC01005804.1:0-12352 GCA_031170775.1 Cymbopogon citratus
TATGGACGATTACACCATCTTTTTTAATGGCATACGAGTAAAAGGCTCGAAGAGAAGCTCAGGTCAACGGGTGGCAGCTTGAGTCCTGAGACAACCGAGGGATGATCGTAGGCGACGTCATCTGACGCCAGCAACGAAGCTTGCTCATACTCCTTTCTAGCGCATTGTGATTAACGTACCCAGATGGATATACATTGATTAATTAATCAACTAATTAGATTGATAGCAGTTCATTAGAAAAATTCTGGCAATCCTGACAGCCTGCTTTGGATCCTTCGTCCAACTGTTGCACCAATAGGAAAAAAAAAAAAAAACTGACCAGTTACCGATTTTTGACCAGACATTTGTCTGAATATGTGGTTCGAAGATCATGCAAATTGCAAAAGAATTCCAATGATGACGGCACTCAGCTCAGGAATAGCAAAATATATAATTTGGTCATGCAAATCAAAGCATTTTTAGGCAATGCAAGCTGACACAGCAAGCTAGTTTGTTGCTTTCTTACTAATGCTACGAACACTGGTTAGCAAAAGATTGGTGTTTCAGACATTCGGCCTGTTCGCTTGGTCATTTCTGGCTGGCTGATTCTCGCTGGTGCTGGTTCGTTGTGAGAGAAAAACACCGTTGAATTGCTGGCTGGTAGGTGCTGGTAGTTCAAGCGAACAGGGCGATTGTTTTTCAGAGGGCATGGCATGTATCTCAAAACAAGGAGCCGAATTTGTATGTGACTTGTGAGTAGCCCAAGATTCTGCACTATATTATCCAATGATATAACTCTGCAAATCCATATTTGTCAGTGTAGGACTACAAAATTACTGATGTGGAAGTACAATAGGCAGCCACATTTTTATTAGCCAGAGGGCAAATTATTCATTGCTATACACCACTTCACCCCTAAATACCCGCTCCAATCCCTAACTCCTACTTCCCCTTCCATCACCGTTTCGAAGTTTCAAAATAGGCTTGAAACAGAGTGGAAAATAGCATCAAGAAACCGACCCATCAAGCATGCCTAGAGCTGTCAACATGATCATCTCCGCGGAACAATTTGCCCAGATTCATCCTTCTCGAAGATCCTTGCGATCCACTCCTCCCATACTGCCCTGCGCCTTCCGCTATCTGATAGCAGTGGGGCCTCAGCTGCTTCAGAAGTAGGATTTTCATCGAACGTACCATATGCCGATGGCATTTTTACATCAGCAACACCTAGCGTGATCGCACGCCTCAGCGCCTCCTGCTGCTCCTTGTCGTGATCCCTTGTTACAGTGATCTCATCGCTCATCCTTTGAACCTCTGGTGCTTGCGTGGTCTTCTCGCTCTCCAGCAATAACTGAAATGAAAGAGCTGTTAATTTGCATCCCATGTATGCACTTTTACTCAACAAACAGGCTGATGCTGAAAGTGTCACAACCAAGAAAGGAAAAAAAAATCCCCTATTGTGATTTGTGAAGCAGTTTTAGGCAGGTGTCACAGACTTGTTCATTACCATAGGTGAATGACACTAACAAGCATTTCAAAGAGAAACAAGTCAATTATGATGACAAATATGCAAACTTACATCTAATGCCCTTTGGGCCTCTCTTTCTATCCATATAATAGCATGATCAGATGTTGCATTGCAAGAGAGAACAATGCGTTCAAATCTCCCATCCACCGGAACTGCTGTTCTCACAAGAGGAGGGTATCTTCCACATCTGCAGCAATCAGGGACTGTCTCAATAAAATTTCTGAACTATATATCAACGAGGAAAAGCGAAATAACTAATTTGTCTAGAAGTTTGTCCTGTAGATATTCATTGCTAATTGCATTATGTGAGTTAGAAACTTGAATTGAAACCTACTTTGCATTAGCATGGAAATCTGCACACAACAAATTGGTGAACTAATAAAGGGACGTATACCATCACAAGTCACAACGACAGTAAGCTATCATCTCTAAATTTTATTATTTTGACCATAGCATCCAGTTCTGTTGAAATAGCAAGCATTACTTACATGCTTTGTTCAGGAAAATATAAAGGCAAATTCATACCTGAAAGGTTTCCTGTCAACGATGTGGTAAAGCCTACCAGGTGCATAGAGGCGTCTTGGATCTCTCAACATCACACTTTCAGGTATACAGGTGTCTATTAGGCACCTTCCACATAGAAGGCATGGTAAGCTGTACAAAGATGACTACATCAGGTACCCTGAAAATAATCAGAGATCATAAATCCCTACAAGTATGCATTATCATGTTGGTGATACACAAGAGTTAAGTTACATTACCAGAAGAGTGACTTGAAGATGTCTTCCAAAGGAATGTCTGTGCGAGGCAAAAAATCATCCTGGTTCACCAGATATGAATATCAGAAAGATTCACAGCATATTTCAGCTGGCTTCTTGATCCAAGTAATGATAGAAGAAACTGCTAATGGCACTGTGTTGCCAGTGCTCCACAAAAGAACAGTTCATCATATAGGTTTGATATAAGCATCATTGCTTTCATTGGCTGTGAAGAAATTCGAAATTGAATGAAAGGGGAATTTATTTATGCTCTGAAGTGGCAAAAGCATAACTGAATTACAAGCGATTATCAATTTAATGGTCAAACACTTGTGAAACTAGTAACAAAATGACACAGTTGAGGGTAATTATAGTGATGGAACCTTACCTGAAGAATAACTGCATTGATGACATCCGCATAACGGACAGCCAAATTGAGTGACATACATCGGGCTGGTGCCATTGCAAAACACCGTATCCTCTTCCTGTCTATACCACCCAGCAGCTCCCTGTTGTGCACTGCCAGCAAAGCTAGCATTGACACCACACCAGAGCCAAGAGAATGCCCAGCAAATGTGAGTGTATAACCAGGATTCCTCTCAAGAAGGTCCTTCAGAACGTCACACTCAGCATCAAAAACCCACTCGGCAGCCTTAAGCAAGCCATTGTGCACGTAGCCACCGTCAAACCTCCTCTGTCCAAGCTTGTTATCCAGAAGGACAGCATAGTCACTCTCCTTCGCCATGTTCATTCCCCGAACAGCAAGCACGACATCTGAATGTTGGTGATCAACATACAACAGGTACGTTGGTGCATGACCATGAGTGTCTTCATATGTCCTCCGGTGCATCACCCAACGTGGCTCCATTCCATAACCACCTGGAGGTGCCCATTGGGGGTTCTCAAGGTCATCCTCATAGACCGAGAGGATGATCCGACACAACCGTGGCACAGGCTCAAACTCTTCAGCCGTTGCAACACCCCAGGTCTCACTGTCGTAGCCTCCGGAGTGGAGGCAACGCTGCCATACCCACCTTGCACATGCCAGGCAGTACACGCACTCAATGACTGGCAAGCAGCACGCGACTGACATCACATTAGTCGACCTTCAGAAATCGCTGCTGTGGTGCTGACTAACGGATATGCTGAAAAAACAAACAAAAGAGGGTTTATGTAATTCAGAGTTTCAGACAGACTTGAAAGGAAGGTTTTGTTGCCATTGCAGAGCAGTAAGAAGATTGGGTTTGTGGATTTAATTGAAGATCAGGTAAATTAGTTGAGGCAGAATACCATAACCATAACAGTGTAGAAGGAAAGGTTGAATCTTCTCGGTATCACAGAAACAAGTAATATATGGGTTTTGTCCCTTGAGGAAATCCCAGAAACAAGAAAATGACCAATGTAGATTAGCAATGGACTACTTGACAGATCAATCAAGGGTACTTCTAAATGATTGGAATAAGCTTTTGGGACGAAAATATCTCAGTAATTAATCTAGGGCTATGGGTTTTGTCCCTTGAGGCACCTGCAAAGCAAAGGGGAACAGGCAGCTTCCTGAAAATACCAAGAACTAATACCAATTTTGCTGGCGGAAAAAAGATGGCTCTTGCAGGCACCGTACTCCTTAGACCAACTGACACTCCTGTTCCGCCCCTCACAAACGAATTACTGAAGCGAGCTTTTACCTCCCGATCCCAACCAAGACGATTAAGCAGCCGAAGACAGTAACCAACCGGCGGAAATGGAGAGAGGGGAAGGAGAATCTCACCACCCTGAAGTTGAAGCCGCAGGAAGGGAGGCATCTGCTGACGACGGGATCACCGGAAGAGGAAGGGATGTGCAGGCGAGCCGAGGCAGGGGAGATGGTCGCGGCGGCAACCCCAACGCCCGCAGAGCTCCCAGAGTCCCAGTAGTCTCCGGCCCAGGTACTTTTCTTGGCGTCAAGGCAAATAGGTGGCAGCTCGCAACACCAGTGGCTGCAACTACTCCTACGAGTCAAGAGAAGAAGAGAAGAGGAGAGAACGGTGGGAAGGTAGGTTTCAGGGTTCTGCGTCCTCCCAGAAGACGACGCAGCACGTGGCTGTGCCTACCTGTGTTTAGTTTTCATACCTACCCCTCTCCATCCCATTAAATTTGTCACTTAGGTTTCCATATCAGCTTATTTAATTATTCGTTTTATTTAAATTATTTTTATATAAATATTATTTATTTTATTATAACTTATTTTATTATTAGAGATGTTTTAATATTGATTGATTTATTTTATTATTTTATAAATTTTTTGAATATAGACGGATGGTAAAACACGAAGTCTCAAAGTCAAAAACGACGAACTCAATGGGATGGAGGGAGTATATATATTAATTTATTTATATATATTGAAACTACATATATAAACTATGATCCTAATGGCTAATTTCGACATCACAAACCTTCTATCCCCACCTTCTACCAATCACATCATATCTGTCCATTTCTTAGTTCTCGTGTAGACATAAATTGTAGATAAGAAACCCTTTCCTCGTATAATAAATAAATATTATTATATTAATTATGTTAAAATTTTATATAACATAAATATATCTAGAAATATAAATGTTGATATTATTTGTTATAGATATAGTTAAATTTTAAATTAATTGGCTTCTCAAAATACAAGATGTGTATTTAGGACGGAGAAGTAAGAAAACCTTGTGGCACATATCCAAAGGAGATGCATAGATAAAAAGATAAATTGATAGGATAGGATGGCCGAGATGAGTCCAATAGAGATGGGACAGAACACAAGGACTCAGCCCACATGCGGCCCAAGCTAAAAGAAGCAATGGGCCAACTCTCACGGAACGCTGAGGGACCTGTATTGAGTGGGCCAATTCCTTCCTCTCTAAGAAAAAAAAGAATGGGCCGATTCCTCGCCCC
This sequence comes from Cymbopogon citratus, assembly GCA_031170775.1. Lineage (NCBI taxonomy): Eukaryota > Viridiplantae > Streptophyta > Magnoliopsida > Poales > Poaceae > Cymbopogon > Cymbopogon citratus. Next base: position 5,185 of record DXKC01005804.1, read on the forward strand.
TCCACATGACCATGTGGGTTCGGCTTGGGCCGAGATGCATTCCAAACAAAAGGCTAAACAATCGATATTTTCTCCTATTATAAGGCACTCAATCAACATAATAAAATAAAATAAAAAATAGATAAAGAGACTGGAGATTCCGCAATATATCTCAGCATATGCCATTGCCATCCTAATCCTATGTCGTCTGTATCTGTTTTGAGTTTTCTTGGTTGACGTCTGGATAAATGATGGATCCTCTCCGGTCTCCATGGCCAACAAAAGTGCAACAACCTCTACAGACTACAGCTACATAGTCGCCTCATACTGGTCGGCCACTCCCATACCAAAGTTCTCCGTGGCCTAATTTTGTAGAGGATTTGCACGATCATGGCAGGCACGAAGTATAATACTGTACATGCATTGCTTTGCGTAGAAGTCTGAACTAATGAGCCTGCAGGCAGTATGGATTGCAGCACCTTTCCCTTCCTATTGGCTTTTCCAAAACATGTTTAACATGACCGTTCGTCCGGTCCACAAGCTAATATATTCATTCAGCTGTGGCCTACTATAGTCTAATGATAGATACGACATGTTACAAAATGACATACTACAAAAACAGAAGATGGAAGGATCATACGCTATCTTTTTATTGCATGATTACGCTAGTGGAATGCAGAGAAGGGAAAAACAATATATTGAAGGGTAGGCATGCTGATGAGCTGCTAATATAGTATAGTGCCACGGCCTTCATGAGCTGGAAGTGTCCCGTCATTTATGTAGGGGAAGACTAATCTACAAAATTCAGTTAGGTCCCCAAGCATGAGCGAATGAAGCATGCACCTCCCTCCAACTCCAACCGTACATCGATCCACCATGGGATGCAGTTTTAACTGCATAGTGGCTGCTCTGTTATCGCATGTTTTTTTCCCTTCTTTTTTTTTTATAGTGACAGACTGTGTTGTCCTTAAGAAATTGTAGTTGCCATTTCGAATCGGAAGAAGAAAAAAATAGTATCTGACTGAATTTTATTTTGGTTTTATTTTGTGAACTGTATTTTATTTTACCTGAGACGCAGAGAGAATGTCCTGGTGTTGGCAGAGGACAAATCAGCTAGTCATGACTCATCAGTCATGTAAAGTTGCAACCGAAATTTCGGTGGGAATGTAACAAAGCCAGTGCTGATTTTACCACCAAGCCTTACCATTTGTGTGTTGACACCAGCCATGAACTTGCACGACCACACTCCAACCACCAACGCAATCAAAATGTCCTTATTGTGGGGGCAAACGGCTCACATGCCATATACTAGACATCCTTGAGACGCCCTATATGTCCAGGCAAGCCGCCAGGCTATGCATTATTGTTGCTCCGTGGAGTTCACTAACCCAAATCACCAAGAGGACAACATACAAGCCCCCCCTCTGTTCTTGGCTCTTTTCGTCGCCATTCCCATCCAGTTCATTCACCTCTCCTCCAAGTCATCTGAACCAAAAGCCTGGACAAAGCAGCAAGATCAAGAGCAGCAATGAGCGACGGTTCAGGCTTCCCAGGCTTCCACAGCCACAGCTACAACCGCGATTATGCGCGCCCGTTGTTCCGTGTTGCCTCCTCCGACAGTGGAGACGAGCAGGAGAATCATGTATCGCCACCGCAGGTGCACAGCCATAGAACGAGCCACACAGCGTCGTCAAAGCCAGTAGCACCGTCACGCCTGTCGTCATCGGTGAGCAGGCCGAGCATGAAGAAAATGGATCAAGTTATTGATGAGAAGTCAATGGAGGAGGAAGGTAACGGATGGCAACATGTTTAGTTGATGTTTCTTGTGGTGTTTTCTGGTTCTTGATGATGGCTTCTCTTCTCTTTCAGAGATGGAGCTGATGAAGGAGAAGTACACGAAGTTGCTGCTTGGGGAGGACATGTCAGGGAGTGGCAAAGGTGTCTGCACTGCTGTGGCCATATCCAATTCCATCACCAACCTATATGGTATCTAACCGTGAAAATTCAAATTTCTCATGCATTCATCCTTTAAACTCACTTTGATATAATGCAGACTTCTCTTCTTGTTCTTAACTGCAGCAACAGTGTTCGGGACCTGCCACAGGTTGGGGCCACTGTCCCCTGAGAAGAGATCAATGTGGAACAGGGAGATGGATTGCCTCCTCTCCATTTGTGAATACATTGTCGAATTCTCACCCACTGTCCAGACCATGCCTGATGGAAGCACACACGATGTAATGCCATCAGATCACCACTCATCTCAAACCTTGATTGATGTGTTTCATCGATCCTCATGGCATCCTGATTGAGATTCGATTTTCTCATTTCAACAGGTGATGGCAACCTCACCAAGATCAGACATCCTGATGAACCTTCCTGCGCTTGAAAAGCTAGAAACCATGCTCCTCGTGAGTCTTGATTCACATAATCCCCTCCAAACAATCCACTCTGGAACCATAATGTATGACTGAATTTCTTTCTGTAGGCTATATTGGACAGCTTTCACAAGCCAGAGTTCTGGTATGTGGACCAGAGGAACCAATCCTTCAACGAAAGCAAGAAACCATTCCAGCGAAGTGAGGATAAATGGTGGTTACCTGAGCCATGTGTCCCAGACTCTGGGCTGTCTGATCGCATGCACCGTGAACTGCAGCAGAAGAGGGACCAAGCAAGCCAGATCCACAAGATGGCCATGGAAATTAACAGCAGTATCCTCTCTGAAATGCAAGTTCCATTATCATACTTGGAGACACTTCCAAAGGTATGTCAGTTGTGTAATCTTATCCTCCCAGCCAAAGTTTTTTTTTTTTTGAGCCTACCTCCCAGCCGAAGTCCCTGAACAGTTTCATTCTGTCAAGAGTCAAGACTCTCCATTTGCTCCCTTCTGATAGATGTTATGTTACCCCACAGAGTGGGAGGGTGGGTGTAGGCGACGCCATCTACCGGTATATGTCTTCAGGGGATCAGTTCTCTCCAGAGCACCTCCTCAACTTCCTCAATTTGAGCTCAGAACACGAGGCACTTGAGATTGCAGACCGTGTTGAAGCCGCTATGTATGTGTGGCGAAGAAAAGCAAGCACAACACATGTGGTGTCCAAATGGGAGAATGTTACTGAGCTGAATGCTGATGGAGACAAGAATCTGATCCTTGCCAGTAGGGCCAGAAGCTTACTTCTGTGCTTGAAGCAGAGGTTCCCAGGTCTGTCGCAGACCACCCTGGATACAAGCAAGATTCAGTACAACAAGGTAATGGTTAATATAAAAGAAACAGGAAAATTTCAGGTTATTCCATGTTTATATGCATTTTCCCTGTTACCAGAAAACTTGTTCACCATGAAATATGTAAGTATCCAAGTTGAAGTTTGTATATGCAAAAAGAACTACATGTACTAACGTTTTCTGAATCACATGAGATCAGAACAAAATAAGTCAGAATTTGCGTTCAAGAACCATAACAAAATATAAGTAAATCCTTGCATCTTACCTGCTTACAGGACATTGGACAGGCAATACTGGAGAGCTACTCGAGGGTGCTGGAAAGTTTGGCTCATAATATAGTCTCATGGATAGATGATATTCTCATTGCCAATGAAAATGCGAAAAAAGGGCACAAAATCAGAATGCAGAAGCAGGTGTTCAGCCAGATTTCTCCACAACGCTGAACACAGAAAACTACCATACAAATACATATATATTATGTTGCATAGGATTCTTGTGGTTTGCCTCATTAACTTTTTCCTGGAGTGGTGTGTGCTTGCTCATTTGTTTGAGATAGGGCTGTATGCTAGATATAATGATGTATGATAGATAGCTGATTACATATGTAGAAAGGGTTGCAACCAGAAACTTACAGTTTGATTCTGTTGCTGTTTCATGGAACATATTCTCCATAATCGACACAATAAGCATTTTACTTCCTTTAACATTGGACGTACCCTGGGAGATTTAAAGTAATATCCAGAAATGATTCTGGCATGGGCACGAATGACAGGTCTATGTTTTTATGAATCGAAGTCAGTTCTGACAATCTATGTACACCACATTGCTGTGAGCAGCAAAATTAAATAATATATGCTCCACCATAAGAAAACATATACAGCATCTTCCAACTATGAAAAAAAGTATATTTCAAGAATCAGTTGATGTGAACATCTTACAATTGCAGTTTCTTAATATTTTCGGAGAGGTTCAATTAAAGTACATTTCCTCCTTGTATCAGCTTGTACACATGCTATTCCTAGCCCTTCTATGTTCCTAACGATTAATGCAACTTGTCTTCTCAAATTCCAAGCGCCCCAACATATATCAAACTCAAATCCCCATTGTCTCTCAGAAAAGAAAACCTCCCATCTCCCATCTTCTAGGAATACCCTTGTCTTCTTTGAAAAGTTACACAGAGCAATTTTAGATCCCCAAAACAAAGCAATTTGAATAACATGGTAGGAATAATGCACTGTTATCTGCTGCAACTGGCTGCCTGAAAGGATTTACTTGGATCTGGAAAAGACATGATAGATAGTGATGATTTATTTGATCGATCAATAGCAATTGAAAAGAAACGACAGTGACAAAGTATAACACATACTGGAATTTTAAGGGGTTGACCAGTTATGGAGCTTATGCAGCAGGATGCTAGATGTGCAGCTTCTTCACAGAAGTCCGTAAAGATTGCAGGAATCCCAGTCCGCCTTATTATTTCCTTAAATGAAATGAAATACAAATGATACAAGCGCCAACAAGTAAAGCTAATTGCAGGCTAAGGAAAAACAATAGATGATATTATCTAGTATGATGCAGCAGCATAATGAATTCTCAATATAATGTCAATGTAAAAATAATATAATGACATCCTGCCTTTCAATAAAATATGAGTAATATGGTTGACGAAAATTACTGGGATTACAGAGGCAAAAGATTTATGTTATGCAAATTTATGTTCTGCATGCATGCCTTGGAATCAAATTGACTAGTTAAATAATATCAGTAAAGTAGGAACGGAGTAATGTATGACATCTCAGAGCCAGTAACTTGTTCACCATAACAGGAGGTTGTTGTAGGAAACATGAGGTTGCTTATGTAAGCAAGTATATAGATGTCTTACAGTTGATGAAGAACAAGATACTCACAATAGTTGGCATCCAACTAGGGTATGCAGCCACACCAGCATTTGGGGCAAAAATAAGATGAGGAATTGAGTCCTACCAAGAGGAAAAGTATTAGCAGGTAGTATTTCCACATTAAGGGGAAAATATTATAAAGAGTAGCTGCCAACTGAAATTATCTGGTGAGTGAATCATTTTATCAGTTTCAAACAAGAGACTTCCTCATGTCACAAATGGGAGAACACGCTCCAGATCCAATGGCAAGAATAGTGGTCAGTTAGGTCTATGGTTCAGGGAACAAGCCAGCTGTAGCTCTGGTAGGACCACCAGCAAGCAGCAGCAGGTTCATGACTAAGTGGTGCACTTTTCTTTTCTTAGTTTTGTTTGTGAATTAGCAGAAAAACAGAAATGGACCTGCTAGGAAATGAATTCTACACATTCCAGCAATTATTGAAGAGTTGAACATACAAATCAACATAAGCAGAAGACTGTAAAAAACTTAGTACTTCTAGAATTAACTGGATCTAAAACTGTGTATAGCAACAGTCTATACAGAACTGTGTGCAATGCACGTGAAAGCTTGTCCAGTATTAGCATTGTTTCTAAACTTTACAATCAAGGACATGCTTGGCTCTATAATATTGTGGGTAAATTGACATATTTTTAGAAATAGGAGTAACTGTAGAGAGAACCTTCATTATATCACTGCATCTCTCATGATAGAAACCTTTCCACAGTTTGAGTGTCACTGCAGTGCAACTTAAGTCGGAACCAATAGAAGATTTACAGCAGCAGCTCTCTTCAGAACAACATGCATATCTGGAAATGTTTACAACCTCACCATCCCTGTCAACAGGTACCATACAAGTTACCAGATTCAGGGAAAAGAACAAGAACTCAAAACCAATATATCATTGAACATATGGTAGCTAATTTAAAGTGTAGATCTTGTTGAATAAGGCACAACAAACAAGATGATAAAAGTAGCTAATTTCAAATGTAGATTTTATTGAGTAAAGCACACATCAAACAAATTACCTTTTTAACAAATATTTTAATCCCAAGATATAAAATGGTGTAGATATTAATAAAATTGAAAAGGTATTGCCATCAAATCAAATTGTAAGACAAACATAAGGAAACAAAATGAAAACTGACTTGTGTTGCTTACCTAGACTTTGGAACTTCTGGTCCCACAAGCTCAATGTGAATCTGGACACCTGGAAATAATGCAAGTAGTTCCCCAAATACAGCAACCTGAAGTAGCTCCTTCTCTGGCCCTTTAGACATTTAAGTTGCAAGTGGACATGAAGATAGCAAAAATCAGATGCTATTATATTCAATTAGCTTCAAATCAAAGTAATCAGAAAAGGATATTTCACTGGATGAATTTGATCATCTCCTGTGATGGTTTGCAGTAAAACTGGTCAATGATTGGCATGACTAACTCATAATATGTTGTTAAGTGCATACAGATCATCCTTGTTCCTAATAACCAATAAAATTATATTGTGGCCACTTGCTAGCCAATGGCCAGTATTGTGGCCACAATAGAGGCTTGTTTTCCCAGTGGAATTGAGTAAGGGCAAATAAGTTTGACTTCTCAAACGGGTATCTAAGTTCAGAAAGATGATGTGTACAACTGTAATTGCCCTTCAAAACTGTGGAAGAACAGTAACCATTGATAACCATTCCGACCATAGAGTAAAAATCCTACAAATTCCTAAAAATAGGCTACATTTGGATTTACATTTTCCTTTTTAGTTAGATGTCACCGTTAAGTTATTCACGCTTTCTACTTATCATCCTCCTCCATGTCAGTTTGAGCGTTCTTTTCCTATCATTGATAGCAATCCACAAGAAAAAGGAGAAGAGTCCTCCATGTCTGTTTGAGCGTTCTTTTTCTACCATTGATAGCAATCCACAAGAAAAAGGAGAAGAGTCATCTACTGATGCTGTCAAACACGAGTGCCCCACCATAAAAGATGAAATGGTGTTACCTAAATAGTGAATGCACAGGGTGTCCTGGCCATGATATCTTGGAGTTTGGAGTCGAGAGAGTTGAATGCAATGATATAGAGTAAGTG
>DXKC01005805.1:0-14591 GCA_031170775.1 Cymbopogon citratus
TGTCGATGAACATCTGCTTCAACTGCCTCCAACTGTAGATGGAACCGTCGGGTTGGCGCAGTAGCCATGAAAGAGCTGCTTCGCCAAGCAAGCAAGGTAGATAGTTTGTGAGGACGCGATCGTCGCCGCCTGCGGCCCAAGTAGCAGTCTCGAAGAGCATGAGCCAGTGCTCAGGGTCGTCATAGCCATTGTAGTTGCGTATCTCCCCTCCCAGGCGAAAGCCACATGGCCAGACCATGTTCTTGAGGTCAGGAGAGAAAGCTCAGATGCCATCTTGAGCACAGTACCTTTTGTTGAGAATACTGCACAGATCTTCGTCACATCGTTGATCCACACTATGATCACGGTCCTGACGCCGGTGATCATAGTGGTCTTGGCGTGGGCGTCGGTTGTCCCCTTAGCGCGGTCGTCGATCGTCTCGGTCATCGTTGGCTCTGTTCGGAGCTCGGTCTTCTTTGTCTGCAGGGAGTCATCTGGGTTGTCGTCCTCCTGGGGGTGGTTGGTTGCGATGTGCTCGGTTGACCGAGTTGTCGCCCGCTCCTTCACGCTAAGGTCCCCGATTGGACTGATGTTGACGGTTGCTGCGTCGACTGGCTGTCGCGGCCTGAGAAGCACCGTGTATATCGGTGACTTGTTCCTCCGCTGCTTCAAGGCGTCGAATAGCTTCTTGTATCTCCGGTGTTTGATTGGGCAAGTTCTGAAGAAGTTGTTGTGTAGCGGCGATGTTGGAGCTTGGCGTGAGATGGATGCGTGGTCCTCCCACTTGTTCAAATGTTGCTCTCAGGTTGCGTGGTAGCACTCGGTGGCCACGTCGATTGTCAACCTCCCTATTGTGGTTGCTACCCTGAGGGTGCTGCTGCTGTTGGAGTTTAGCTTGGCGACGTCGATCCCTATCAGCGTTGTTTGCCTCCTGTATTTGTCGTTGTGCATCTGTCTCGTTCGCCATGGGTGGCTCATCATCACTGACGACGAAGATGGTATGTCCCATGACCGCACGATGCTTGGGCAGTGGTGGGGATCTGCCTTTGTTTACGGCGTTGACTCTCTCGACAAAGTTATCGCTGGAATCTCCTAAGAGAGCGGTGTCGTCAGAGAGGGTACAGGTGTTAGAAAGTCGTAGGGCTCCCATCCTCCTCCCATGGTAGGAATTGCGTCACCGTGATCTGAAGACGTCAGAGCGGTGGTCGAGTATGTGTCATAAAGAGGTGCCACTTCAACCATGTTGACCATCATGAAAGGATTCGCAACGTGGTCTGCAACATGGTCTAGCTTCTTGGTCTTCTGGAACAGCGTTGGAAGTTGCTACTCATACGTCTTGGCGACGTTCTTCAGCCCGTACGGATACAGGGTGGTTGGTGCAGCCGTGCTCGGACTCTATGGTCGGCGATGCACATGATCTGGAGAAGACGGTTGAGCCACGGCCAAGATTGGATCTGGGCGGCATGACTCCTTGATGATGCGACGAGGATGGTTGGTGTTGCAACGCGGAGACGCAGCCAGAGTTGGATCTGTGTAGCGCCTGTGGTCGGCAGTGCGACAAGGGTGGTCGGCGGTGCGACATGCCAGAGTTGGATCTGGGCAGCGCCTGTGGTCGGCGGTGCGATGAGGGTGGTCGGCGTTGCAACGCGGAGACGCAGCTAGAGTTGGATCTGGGCAGCGCCTGTGGTCGGCGGTGCGACGAGGGTGGTCGGCAATGCGATGCGTAGACGCGGCCAGAGTTGGATCTGGGCAGCGCCTGTGGTCGGCGATGCGATGAGGGTGGTCGGCGTTGCGACGCGTAGACGCGGCTAGAGTTGGATCTGGGCAGCGCCTGTGGTCGGCGATGCGATGCTGGGCCATGACCAGAGTTGGATCTGGGTGGCGGGGGTGGTCGGCGGTGCGACCGGTTGAACGTCGACGACGGTGAATCCATCCTGTGCCATATCAGATCTAAGAGATTCAACCATGGACAGAGTGGATTGTAAACCTGCCGTGTGATGATCGATGAGGTCGAGCAGGTCGGTGTTGTCGATCTTCTTCCCCTGGTAACGGGGAAGTTGTCGCCGAGTTGATGGAGCAGTCGACCCTGGGATAGGATCCAAGATCGCGGTTGTCGGTGAAGCGGTTGTTGGTGAAGCCGTCGAAGAAGCCGGCTGCACCTCCTCCACGGTCTTGGCAGCCTTCGAGACGCCGGCGGTCCAGGTGACCGAGCCGACGGTGAGCGTGAAGTTGACGACGAAGTCCATGGAAGCAGGGAAAGAAACCATCTCGACCGACTCAAGCTTTAGATGCGCTCCCCCTACCTGGCGCGCCACTGTCGACGAAATATGCGAGACAGTCTACCACGGGGGTACCCACGGTAGTTATTTAGGCGAGGGGCTATCTAGAACTAGCGATCGAGCATGGCGCAGAACGGGACAAGCAGATTTATCTAGGTTCGGGCCGCGTGATGCGTAATACCCTACGTCCTGCGTCTTTGTAGATTGTATTGCCTTATGAAAAAGCGTGAACCTGTAGGGTAGCTCCTGCCCGCCTTATATAGTCGGGGGACAGGATTACAGATCCTAGGATTACGATACGGGATAATTACAAATTTGCGTATCCAGGAAAGATACGAGTTTCCTATTATCTAGACTGCCTTGCGCGGCAAGGGGGCCTCATTGGGCCCGAGCAGGTTCGCCGACCACACTTGTTGGTGTCCTTCGAGCTTGTCATCATGGGCCTCCAGAGACGTGACCCAAAGATAGCCGTGAGGGTATAGGGGTTAATACACCCACATTCACCTCGGGGAAGTATACCAGCTTCTTATTGTTGCCCCTCAGCAAAACTTTCTTTAAGGGGGGTAGAGTTCGAGGTTAGTCCTATTGTGTTGAGGTCATCTGGTATAGATCTTATTCTGGGTATGGATTGGATGAAGCAACACCAGACAGTGATTAAATGCAAAGAGAAGGTAGTGATTTTAACAACACCAAAGGGAGAGAAGATCACTGTTGAAGTAGTTGAGCAAGCTCCACTAACAGCCACCGTGAACTATTGTTTAGAGGATTTGCCAGGTATGTCATCACCCGATAATAACCATAGGTTAAATTTTTGGAAAGAGAAGTGCATTGGAGGAGGTTATACTTCTAATGGTTAGGAGCTGTATCACTTTAATCTCAAGGATGAGATTCTTTTAAGAGGGGTAGAATTGTAACACCCTAAATTTTGGCTTGGTTTTTTAAATGGTGAATTGATTTATTTATGTGTTTTTGTGGGCATTTAACATAAAAAAATAATATTTTTTTACTAAATTAAAATTATCTTAGGGTTAGAAACATGATTTGAGCATTCATGCTGATGCATATTTTCTGTTGTGGTGTTTGGGTTTGACCAAAGTTTAAAGGATTCAAAAATCTATTTGCAAAATGATTGAAAAAGGTAAAGAAAATAAAAAGAAAAGGAGAAACCCTCCCTCTCTCATTTTTGGCCTGAGTGGCCCATTCATTTCTGCCTTGGCCTGCATGGCCTACTCTCTGGGCCATCTCCAGCCGGTCCGCTTCCCTTGCTTCTTGGGCCGAAGGTCGCCGGCCCATCCAGTGTAGCACTGCAGCAGCCCACCTTCACCCCTTTGTGCCACCGGCAGGTCGGGCCCGCGCGTCAGCCTCGTCCCTTCCCTTGGAATGGAAATAGAGCGCTCACCCTCGTCCGTGAAATGCCTCCGAATTCATTGCCATTTTCTTCGCCTCCCTGCCATAACGCGCTGTACCTGCCTATTTAGCTCGTGCCGCCGCACCCGCAGCTCTTTTTCCGCATCCTGACAGTGCTGCCTCGCCCTCAGCCGAGCCAGCAGCGTCGCCGCGCCCGTTCTTCTGCCGCCGCCATCGTCTTCAATGAATTCATCACGGCCGTCGTCATTTTGCCTCCGTAAGTTCGTCCGACCTTATTTGACCGCACGAACTCGTCCGCATCGTCAATTTCTGTTTTGTTCCCTCACATCGCGCCGCCATGCGATGCAGGGTCCTTCCGTCCACTGTTTCGAGAAGCACACTGCCCTCGACCCGTCATTTGTCTCCCTATTCATTCTTGGTGAGTTCTCCTTGGCCTAAGCTTTCAAATGGTACCGGTATTGAGTCAATTGGTGCCCTGTAGCGCTCAATTGGCTTTTCCGGTGAGCTCGGTCACCGGCGTTCATGGCGCCGCCGTTGCCATCGGCTTAATTCGGCCAGAGCGCGGTTCTCCTCCCATGATCTAATCTGGACCGTCCAGATCCGATCCAATGGATCAAATCATCCCGTACCCTTTCGGCTTGGCTATTTTATAGAAAAGCCCTTACAATTATTCTAGTTCTTAACCCGCAGTCCTAGGCGCCTTTCCTGAATATGCTTTGACTTTTGAAAAACGTATTTCGGTTTGAAACAGTTTCAAAATGAATATTTATTTATTTACAGTTTTGCCACCGACTTCAAATGCCTATAAAATCCACGTTTTAACTCTGATTTGATCTGTTCAAGTTGCGTTAGATTCATAATTTCATAACCCTCATGATAATATCACTGTTCATTGGTTTTGTAACTTTTAAAATTCAGGTTTGCATTTAGTGAATTATTTTGCTATAGGAAATCTTGTAAAATGTATAACTTCACCGTTTTAAGTTCGATTTTCGTGATCTTGGCGTCTATGTGATCGTAGCGATGTGTAGGATAGTTTTATATACTTTTCATACTGTTTTGCTACTGTTGGTGTACTGATATAGTTGTAACTCCTTGTTTTCCTTGTATGTGATTGCCCGGATGCTTGTATGATTGATGCTTGGTAATCGAGTATAGACGATGAGCAATTCTCTGGTGAAAAAAAACCAGCAGCACTGTATGATTGATGCTTGGTAACCGAGAAGACCAGCAGCACCAGCAAGAATTTGAGAACCAAGGCAAGTATAGTTGGGTTTATTTTCCGTATTCATGATCATATGGCTTATTTAATGAATGCAATGAAATCATAAAAAAATGACTCATTATTAACATGTGGACTTGTCTGTAACTGAATCTCCGGGATTTATAGTACAACTATGGGGGTTAAATGGCTCTGACTTTAGTTCCCTTAAAGTATATTTTTCTAACGAGTGGGAGGAAGTGCTGAATTGGGTGTAGGACGACTTCTGTCCAGATATATGTGTATAACTGTGAAGGAATTGTGCCATATAGGAAGGGGAGTTCCTACATCTGATGACCTAGCGCCCCTGCTTTTTAGACGAACCTTTGAGGGGGCTTCATTGTGGTTCATGGTGTATTGGGTCTAGCTAACCCATGCATTTGAGAAACACGACTCATAGTGAAAGTATACACCTCTGCATAGAGTTTAATAAACTGGTATACTAGCCTTGCCCAAGGACACGGATGGCCTTGGAGACACTTACATTAAAGGATAATGACCAATGTGATTAACAGTTCATAATTTATTGTTTTCATGCTTTACATTTACAAAGTTACATTGATCATGAGCTGATGGGAAACTATTACCTGGTAGCTATATTTGCTGAGTACAATGTGTACTTATACTTGTATTATTTTATTATTTGGATAAAAATCCCGGATGGGTACAGATCAAGATTGGAATGAGGAGTATGATGACAGCTACCGTGATGAATACTAGGAGTGTTGTCCACCAGTCGACGTCCCTGTGTTGATGTCACCACGAGAGTGTCATATATTTACTTCCGCTACTTGAGGTAATAGACTTTGACATGAATAATTGTCTTCTATGTAATAAAGCACTGTGATGATACTTCTTGTAATTTGTCAACTTATATGTGCGACATTCTGAGGCGCATATAAGGCTTTTATATATCCTATTTCAATTCCTTGGAAATATGGGTGTGACAAATTGGTATCAGAGCCGTGTTAACCGTAGAACGCAAGCCTAGTTAGAATGGTCATGATGAGGTTTAGAAGTTGCTACAAAAATCCTTGGTCCAGAAACCTTCATATTTTCTTCTCTATTGCTTCTCAATTCTTGATGATTGGTCTCCCCCTTGATGCTTATTTTGAAAAACTTTGTTCCATCTTCATTCCTTGCTTTGACATGCTAATAGGGTCCTCTCTTAACACATTCTTGTGTACTCAATAGATTATAAAGACCTTACCCAAGATGTGAAAACAATGGTAGCAAGACCAGATGGGTCATTGTTTGCTACGTGTACCTTGAAGTGTGTGTTTTACTGTCATGATGAATTTTTTTGATTTGGAGTTTTGTAATGATTTTAATTAAGTTGTGTATTCCATAAGTTCATTTTAAGCAAAGGGTTAAAGCTTTAGGTTAATGAACTTTGTAGTGGGGTTGATCTATTCTGTTTCTACTTTTGCTGATTTCTGGAGCAGCCAGTAAAGTTTTGGTTATATCTCAAAATTGGATCATGCAAAGTTTATGAAATTTTACTTAGCATAACTAGACTTCAGTACCATTCCAATTCCGCAAGAACTAACCTGTTATCTATTTTGAGCTAAGAGATATAACTGTTCAAAGTTGAGGTTCTGTGCAGTTTGGAATTCTGGAACAGTTCCTAAAGTTTGCTGTTTTAGGCATTTAAGTTGCCAGAATCTATAAAAGTGGATTCAATAACATTTGTGGGAAATTTCACCAGCTTTCCAACCATGTAGAGAACGTGTTAATTGGATTTATGGAACTCGAGACATACCTATTTTACTGAACTATTGATGATTGGAGTTTACCCTAAAAAATTCAGATTTACTTATCTCTTGTATATATCATTTTGATATTACTGAGATTCGTTTTCTGTGTTGTAACAGATGGCTGGTCGTTGAGGAAGAGGCAGGGGCTGTGGTAGGGGCCGTGGCCCAATTACACCTGAGGACATGATGGAGCAGTCATTCCATATGATGCAAGCTATGACGCAGTTCATGCAAAATGCTCAAGCTGGAGGATTTAATGCTCCACCACCTAACAAGTGCAGGGAGTTCATGCAAGGACATCCCCCAGTCTTCACTCACTCCAGGAAGCCACTTGAGGCGGATGACTGGCTTCGTGCTATGGAGAAGCAGCTGAATCAGGCTCAATGTAATGATCAAGAGAAGGTGTTGTATGCCTCTGGACAGCTACAAGGTCCAGGTCAGACTTGGTGGGAACCATACCAAGCCGCTCGTCCCAACAATGCTCCTGCTATCACTTGGGAGGAGTTTGCAAAGGATTTCAAAGCACATCACATACCAGAAGGGCTGATGGATATGAAGGCAAATGAGTTTAGGAATCTTAGAATGGGGCAGATGTCCATGAGTGAATACCATGACAAGTTTGTCCAGCTCTCACGCTATGGTCCCAATGAAGTGAGAGAGTTTGCTGATAAGAAGCACCACTTCCTCAATGGTATTTATTATGACCTGAGGCTGCAGCTGCAAGGAATCAAACACGTTAACTTACAGGAGTTAGTGAATGATGCTATTTCCCTGGATAACTCCCGTCTGAAGCAAGATAGGAAGAGAAAGAAGAAAGGCCAAGATTCTGGAAGCCACACTCGTCCATGCTTCAACCAGCACACACCAAGCTCAGGGAATTCTGATGCCACTCCTACGAAGACTAGTGCCTCCAATTCTCAAAACAGGTGTTATCACTGTGGAAAAGAGGGTCATATGCCTTACAACTGCCCAGAGAAGTCAAACTCACAAAGCTAGAGTAGCAACCAGAAGCCATCACGATATGGGAATGTGAATCATATGTCCACTCATGCAGCTTAGAAGGCACCAGAAGTAATGCTTGGTACATTCAGCATCAACTCAATCTCTGCTACAGTTCTTTTTGACTCTGGAGCTTCGCATACATTTATCTCTCAAGCATTTGTTAGATCACATAGCATACCTCTAGTTGCCATGAAGGAACAAATGTTAGTGAATTCACTGTCGACGAAATATGCGAGACAGTCTACCACGGGGGTACCCACGGTAGTTATTTAGGCGAGGGGCTATCTAGAACTAGCGATCGAGCGTGATGCAGAACGGGACAAGCAGATTTATCCAGGTTCGGGCCGCGTGATGCGTAATACCCTACGTCCTGCATCTTTGTAGATTGTATTGCCTTATGAAAAAGCGTGAACCTGTAGGGTAGCTCCTGCCCGCCTTATATAGTCGGGGGACAGGATTACAGATCCTAGGATTATGATATGGGATAATTACAAATATGCGTATCCAGGAAAGATACGAGTTTCCTATTATCTAGACTGCCTTGCACGGCAAGGCGCCTCATTGGGCCCGAGCAGGTTCGCCGACCACGCTTGTTGGCGTCCTTCGAGCTTGTCATCATGGGCCTCCAGAGACGTGACCCAAAGATAGCCGTGAGGGTATAGGGGTTAATACACCCACAGCTAGTCCCCGAGCATTATGAATCTTGAGGAGTACGCCATCTTGACCTTGTCTGAATAGTGAAGCTTGTCGTCAAGAAGTTGATCACTGACTGCGTCTTGACGATGTACATCCAAAAGGTTGCATGATGATCTTTAAGAAAAAGAAAAATTCCGACATCATGCTGACGTGGTCCTACGTTAACAGGAAATGTTAACATGGGCAATCTGCTCGGAGAAATCCTGGAAATAGGACCAAAGTCACAGCAAGGTGATGTGGTCCCACGTAGTCCCCAAGGTTGATAGAAGATGAGAATGTTGTATCAAGCTTTAAAATGAGAAGAACTCCTTGTTGATTAATCAGGTTGGATTGCCAGAAGCTTGGGAAGAAAGAACCCGTGGCTCCAAGAGGCCTGAACCGTTGATTGGCATGCCTGACGATCAACAAAAGTGGTCTGGCCGAAGTGGATGGCCGAGTCCCCAGCAGCGATGCATGGAAGGACGCTGGTCGGCAGGAGGCCGGAGCCATCAACTGGTCTGCCGTTTGGAAAGACACGCGTGATCTGGACAAGTAGTACGGCCAAGTCCCCAGCTCTGATGCGTGGAGGGATGAATGGTCGGAACCATATACGGACCGAGTCCCCAGCTTTGACGCATGGAGGGACGAGTTGTCTGCCGAAGAATCGACACGCGTGGTCTGGCCATGTGGTCTGGCCAAGTCCCCAGCTTTGACGCGTGGAGGGACGAGTTGTCTGCCGAAGAATCGACACGCGTGGTCTGGCTATGTGGTCTGGCCAAGTCCCCAGCTCTGACGCATGGAGGGACGAGTGGCAACAGGAGGTCTGAACCGTCAACTGTGGTCTGCTGAAGAAACAACACGCGTGGTCTGGCCATGTGGTCTGGCCAAGTCCCCAGCGTCGATGCGTGAAGGGCCGGGTGGTAACAGGAGGTCTGAACCGTCGACTGTGGTATGCCGAAAAAATGACACACGTGGTCTGGCCATGTGGTCTGGGCAAGTCCCCAGCTTCGACGCGTGGAGGGATGAGTGGCGACAGGAGGTCTGAACCGTCGACTGTGGTCTGCCAAAAAAACGACACACGTGGTCTGGCCAAGTCCCCAGCGTCAACGCGTGGAGGGACAGGTGGTCCTTGTAGTATAATAATAAGGCCCGTAGCCATTGATGGGCCGCAGCATGTCTTGGAGTCAAACCCTAGAAGTTGACTGAAACGTCGGGGTGCCAGATATAAACGCGCAACAAACTAGAGTGACGGTTCTTCTTCCCCACTCAGCCATTTGTAGTTGCCGCCCGCAAACACCACTTCCGCAGCCAGATCTGATCCACGCTTGCATCCATCCACCCTAAATCTGCGTGACTAGATCCATACAACCTTCGATTGAGGGTATGGCACCAAAGAGGAGGTTGAGGAAAGTGGTGAATGAAGCATCGACGGAGCTAGAGAGGCCGCAGGCGCCGAAGCGGAAGAAGGCGGCGGCGGACGAACCAGTAATGTTCGAGGCGGAGTATCTAGAGAATCAGTGGTCACCGTCTAGCACAACCATGGAAAACTTGAAGAAGCTCTCGAAGTTAGGTCTGATTCCAGCACCGGAGATGAAGGTATGGTGCCCACCCCCCATAGATCATAAGTTCCCCCAACCGGATCATGGGGAATTTGTCTTGTTCGAAGATTTTATCATCCGTGGGGTGGGGTTGCCTATGCACTCTTTTATCCGAGATCTGTGCATATATTGGAATATCTCTCTGTGCCATCTGGATCCAAACTCAGTCTTGACAATTACAATTTTCATTGGGTACTGTGAGATGTTTTTGGGTATCTTGCCCCATTTCAACCTTTTCCATCACTTTTACATCTTGAGGAAGAAAGGATCGGGCTCTGGTGGTTCTGAGATTGCAGGAGGTTGCTATGTGCGGTTGCGTGACGGCATGAAAGCTCATTGGATCGATGTCCCACACGGCACGCCAGTCAAAGATTGGAACAAGAAGTGGTTCTATGCCTCCCAGGATCTACAATCGACCCCAATTCCATCAGATGTGGTGTATGCTCCTCAGAGGCAAGATAGCTGGGATGCTCAGAATAATCAGAGTGACATGGCACAGGTGCATGAACTGTTGCAGTTGATTGATACGCAGAGGGTGTCAGGGCCCTTTGTGACTACAGCATGGTTGACACGCCGTGTGCAGCCACTGAAGGAGAGAATAAGGCCGATGTATGAATTTCTGGGTGAAGGAGATCCAACTCGTGAGCCACATGCACCCAAGGGGCCAATGAGTCCACAAATGGCCACCAACTGGATACAAGCTCTCTTCACACAACAGTACAAGGCCACATTCCCTCGTCATCCTCAGGATCCTTACAATGTCGGGAATGTGCCACCTCCTGTAAGTCGTGACTGTTCTGTACTCATTGTTTATGTTTATCTGCTGTCTTGTTGTATGAATCTTGAATAACTCGTGGTCTGACAGATTATTGCTGGACAGGACCGGGCAGCCTTCTTCTCTGGAGTGCCAGTTGTGCAGTGGCCAGAAGGTGAAGCTCTGCAAGACCAGAGGCCAAGGAAGTGCCGGGTCATCATAAATGATGATGATGATGACCTAGATGCTCTGTTTGATGACGCTGATGACGATCAGTCAGAGCAGGCGCAGCAGGTGGCAGCTGGAAAGAGGCCAATCGCCAGTAAAGCGAAGAAAGCCAAACCCACCAAACTGCGCACTGGAGGCAAGCTAAACATTGATGATGCTGGAGGGAAAAGACCCGAAGATATGGGTGCTGCATCAGAGTCAGAGTCTGAAGATGAGCAGACGCTTTATGAGCGGTTGAGGCGCTAGAGGTCAAGCAAGAATCCTCCCCCACCAACACCAAGGCTCGATACCTGAGCACCTTATCCGGGCACGGTGGCAAAGCAGACATTGGGCAGAATCCTCAGGTGACGATGGCTCGATGCATAGAAGATGTCACAAGTCAGAGCACGCGGCAGTCGTCTGGGCAAGGTGTGCAGCTGCAGGGTCAGCAGAGCACGCAGCGACCATCAGGCCCGAGCACGCAGCCCCTAGGAGGGAGGACACCACCTATGGTGCCGACCACAGGGCAGGCTGGTGGTGATTCGTCCCATGCATCAGAAATGCCAGAGGTCAGCATGGATTGCGTCTTCGATGTGGAGTTCCAGGAATCGTCCAGGTAATCATCTGAACTTCGATGTGCACGCAGTATCTGACGTATTGAGTATGTTTTTGAAGGCCTGCTTTCACGGATGAACTGCCACCCCAAGGAGGGATGACTTCAGCAAAATCACCGCCACCAATCAATGAGCCACCAGCGCAGAAAATAGATGCAGACCAGGACCCAACTCCTGCCCAGAGCACATCTAAGGCAGGAGAAGACTCCACTGTTAATGAGCCGAGCACGGCGGCAGGGAGTGAGGCGCTTCCTGGTGGCACGATGCCGTTGGGTCCTGCAGCGGGTGCAAGAACACCTATCCAGGAAGTTGTTGGTGGAGATGATGCCCCGTCAACTTCGGCTGCGCAAGTGGCCGTAGAAGACGATGTTGAGGAGATTCCCCGAGTGCCTAAGGTACCACTCCAACGAGTGTATACCGTGAGGCAAGTTGGTGATGTGCAACAAGTGTATCAAGAGATAGACCACCAGGGGATTGGTCCTGAACTTGAAGAATTACTAACAGGTCTACGCACAAGGATCCAGGTCAGTAGTGTTGTAATAACTATATTCCTGGTAATTGAATATATGTCCGCTGAATGAACGTTGTTTGTGAATGCAGTCTCTTGCAGATACCGCCGAACAGAGGCGACGGACCATTGACCGGCTCGCCCCTGTGTACGAGCAATCAGAAGATCTGAAGAAGTCTGTCGCAGGGCTGGAGAGTCAAGTGGCAGAGTACCAGACCAGGGAGAACCAATGGGTAGCTGAACGAGCAATCCTCGAAGAGAAGGTAGCCCACCTAGAGACGACTCTGACCACCGTACAAGACGGCTTAGCCCCGCTAGAAGCAAGGAACCGAGGTACTTGTCGTTTGTAAGAACCGTATACATGCTGTTTGATCATGGCCTGTAATAATCCTGTACATCATGTGTGCAGAACTCATGGAGCAGAATGCCAAACAAAACCAGGAGCTTGCTCAGGTGGTAGAGCAGAGCCTGAAAAAGGACGAGGAACTGGCCCAGTTGAAAGAGCAGCTGGCAGCGCAAGTAGCAGAAGTGGATGGTAAGTTGTACGTTGTGGATGAAAGCCCTGTGTATCTCATG
This sequence comes from Cymbopogon citratus, assembly GCA_031170775.1. Taxonomy (NCBI): domain Eukaryota; kingdom Viridiplantae; phylum Streptophyta; class Magnoliopsida; order Poales; family Poaceae; genus Cymbopogon; species Cymbopogon citratus. The sequence goes on from DXKC01005805.1 coordinate 12,579, forward strand.
TTGCTATGTTGTCATGACTATTTTTCTTGTAACAGAAACCAAGCGCCACCTGCTCGCTCAAGGTCAACAGGCACAGAAAACAATACAAGCTCTCCATGGCCGGTTGAATGCAATGCTAATGTATATGAAACCAGTGGTCCAGGCCGTCTTTGCTCCAGACCCATGGCCAGCTGGTATATCTGAAGCCGATGCAGTCCTGGATAGGTGCCGGAGGTTGTGGCCTCGTCTGCAGAACTTTGTGAAGCAAGCAGGCCTGTTCACCGCGTGTAATGTGCTCTCACGAGTGCGATCACATTACCCGACTATGGACCCACAGAGATTTGCTGAAGGCCTGGCTGCAGGAACAACTCCTGAGCAGGCGAAGGAGTTGCGGACAGCTTCCAAGCCGGTTGCCGAGGCCATTGTAAAGACAATAGCTTATTTTGGCAAATCTGATCAAGGAAAGAGTGGTCAGTAATGTACTTAGACAATTGTATAAACATGGTATTTGTCCAGCTGTAAGTTAGAACCAGTAGATGTTGATATCTAAAAACGTAAGCCCATGGGGCGTTTGTTTTAATGCACTGAAGTTTTGTCGACTGTCTTAAGATGTATAGCGTAGCCCGACGCAGTTAACCCTGTCAGGTGACATAGTGCGTCGCCAGTGAACAGCGCGATTGCCGGGATCACTAGGAGACTAGTACCATCTAGGAGCGACTGTTGAATCTTCTAGCACTGTGGTGGCGTAGAGCCGTAGTGCATCGTAAGAGGATCGAAACAGTGCCTTGTCAAACCAATCGTGACCAACCATGTATCGTACGACAGGACATATAGAAAAAAGTTTGTACATGATTATGTGAAAAAATTGCATGAATGATGGACATTGCATGAATAGAAGATGTGGTATGAACACATGAGATCAAAAGATTGCCGCATAAGGGTGTAATTTCATTAATCTGAAGTAGAGTACATAGAAAGTAAAAATACATATCTTATTTTTGTATGGCGAAGCGGCTGTTTAGGGGTAGAAACAAATGAGATTGTCGATATGCCAAGAATTTGGGATATCTTCCCCTGTCAACATGCATAATCTGTAAGATGTTGGACGTGTCACCGCTTTGATCCTGTAGGGTCCTTCCCACCGTGGTGCTAGCTTGTGAAGTCTGTCGCAGCGTTTGAGTACATGGTCGCTGACCACAAAGAATCTGCCGTGGACGTTGCGGCTATGATAGCGACGCAAGGTTGCTAAGTATTTGGCTGACCGAGCACAGGTGTCTAGTCGACACTCCTCAGAGGCGTTGACATCGACCGTCCTGGCTTCGTCCGAGGCATCCTCGTCATGATATTCGACTCGTGGAGACTGAAAAGCAACCTCTGCAGGTAGAACTGCTTCGGAACCGAATACCATGAAGTAGGGAGAGACTCCTGTGCTGCGGCAAGGTTGGGTCCTGAGTCCCCAGACCACCGCAGGTAACTCCTTTAGCCAGCGCCCGGGCCTTTGCTCTTTGTCATCGAGGTAAACTCGTTTTCTTAAGGCTTTAAGGATCATGCCATTGGCGCGTTCCACCTGACCGTTTTCTCGAGGATGAGCCACGGACACATACTTGACCTTGATGTTCAAGTCATCGCAAAAATCGAAGAAGTGACTGCCGGTGAAAGTTGAGCCTAGATCGATTATGATGCAACTGGGCACACCGAATCTGTGTATAACTTCGTCGAGGAAATCTGCGGCCTTCTGTGCAGTAGCGGTCTTGAGTGGTTTGTACTCAATCCACTTGGTAAACTTGTCAATTAAAACGTAGACATACTCGAAACCTCCTGGTGCTCGCCTGAATGGGCCGATCATATCGGCCATGCTGCTGGTATGGTCTGGAGTTCGTGCGCTGGGACATGAATTTGCTTGGCAAACATCTGGCACTCGAGGCATCGTCGCACCATGTCTTCAGCATCTGCTACCGCTGTGGGCCAGTAAAAACCTACTCGAAAGGCTTTCCCGACCAGCGTTCTTGAAGCAGCATGATTGCCACACATGCC